>JAWQEG010005899.1:0-57500 GCA_033782935.1 Petrolisthes cinctipes | reverse complement strand
TATAAATTTATAACTACCAAATAAGAACGACACAGGCTGAAGTCAACGAGACATCATAATAAATTATATGACATGAACTTAATATCACGATTACTTAATTGAACAGTCACGAGCACTAATAAGTATCCAGGTGTGCTTCGACTACCTAAAGACAGTAAAGAATGCAAAATAAGATCTCCATTGGAAGTAGTTCGTTGGTTCAGGGCTTCAAGCAAACCCGTATACTTATTAGTGCTCGTGACTGAACATCGCTTTGTATCCTTATTCATGCAGGCCACACTCACGCTGTTTAGTGAACCCGAGTCAGTGGGCAGCCGGCGACACACCTCAACGGAGTCTGTCCTGGTAAAAACGAAAACCTCAGCATTTAACTCAACGCTCGTATGAACCTGCCCGGCATGTGAAAAAAAATATATATATAATTTCCCCACAGAGTCTCAAACGCAGGTGTGTCTGTGCTTTAGTCATAGAAAAAATTAAAATAATAATAATATATATTTTTAAGAGTAACAAGCTCAGGTGGTAATACATACACATAATGATTGAAGTACCCAAGGAACGTGGATATTGCAGAAATTCTACTTCTTCTAATTGTAATTGTTAGTTTGCTTTAGATAGTTTAGGTAGTTCTTTTTAATGGGCACAGGAAGGATGAATAAAAATTGACGAAAGTGTACGTGTTAATATTCCAGTGGATCATCTTCTATTTCCATTGTAGAGAGGACAGTCACTTTGGTTTGCGTCGCAGTGTTAAGGGGATATTTTGGTACATACATTGGAGCGCCGTGATTTCTCCAAAGTATGACTAGAAACAGGACTAGATTTAGCGAAAATAATGGTGGCCTGTTGCCTGGACGAGTTTGGAGGAATCGTTTGCTCCAGATTCATCAATTAATTAAGATAAGCAAATGTTCGTACACACAACATAAAACAACCAACAGGCAAATGGAGTTCGATGTTGTGATTATGGTTGGACAATTGAGCATACTGAAGGCTATCATCATATATTGTGTTTAATTCATTGAGAAACATCGTATTTTCTGAGGTGATCATAATGGAGAATTTAATTTTGTGATACATGTACTGCTTTATGACTCTCCTCTTTATTCAGTCAGGTTTACCTAAGATTACAGTCGATTGCAAAACCCATAATTATTATAATCAAAATACTCTTGTAATTCTTGAAATCCATGAACATTTTTCCTACTGCTAGATTAGACTGTTCTATAAGGAAGGTTGTAACCATTAAATCCTTTCATCACGTGTAATGGCAGGTTGGGAAGGAAAGACTTGTTACTGCACGAGAGTAATTCATTAACACAGACAGCCTCAAAGCGCTTTCTTAAATTGAAGAAGGGGGAGGGGGGGGGGGTCTGTGCTCCCTTTCAGCACCGAGGAAAGAAAGTGTTTGAATGTACACCTCGCAACACAGTGAGAACAAAACTGGCGTCTGTGTTTCTGTTGGTGCAGTAAATGAACGCCATTGTTCAGGGCTTCCTCCATTGGGGATGTAATTGGTTAGCCTTTGTCTAGTCCGTCCTCCAAGAAAAAAAAATCTCATTCACTTGGACTTCTTTCTACTGGTGGTATATTCCCCAACTGCATTAGAATTGGCGAGGACCACCATTATACGCTCTGTCATTTCTTTTTCCAGTAAGAATTTTCCATCTATAATCGAACGTGACTTGATGTAACCTATGCCATTCTGCTGAACATCCACTTTCCTTACACCTCATCGAACCAACCCATCGTAACACTAACCATGCAGCCGTAACACTTACCAAGAAGCCGTCTCATAAATATCTGGCCCGCAACCTGATTACACTTGGTAAGGGTGCCTAGGGGGATGGTGGGGTGTAGTGTGTGTTGGTGTGGACGGTAGCCGCTACAGTAAGGCAGCGTGTGTCTTTATTTGCTTAATTTACCGGGCGTTCTTCACTCTTGACGTGTAATTTTTCAATGGCAAAGAAGATGCCATTAATCTCTGGGACAAACTGAGAGGCCTCCCACCTAGTCTTCTCCAGCCACCCTTCACGAGTGTGTGTGTGTGTGTGTGTGTGTGTGTGTGTGTGTGTGTGTTTATGTGTGTGTGTGTGTTTGTGTGTGTGTGTGTGTGTGTGTGTGTGTGTGTGTGTGATTGGATTTGTATCTTCGCCTGTGTATGCATGTGTGCACAGGGTATGTGTGTGCATTCATAAGAGTACATATGACTGCGTGTGTGTGTGTCTGCCTGACTGTGTCTGAGTGCGAGTCTTGAGATCCTTCTTGAAACAATACCAAGTCTCAGAGAGAGGGAGAGAGAGAGAGAGAGAGAGAGAGAGAGAGAGAGAGAGAGAGGGGGGGGGGGGAGAGAGGGAGGTGTGTGTGTGTGTGTGTGTGTGTGTGTGTGTGTGTAGTCGCTGCCCTCACCTCCCCGCCCTCGTTCACCGGCTCTGAAACAGTCCAGTGAGCATCGCAATTTGTCCACATGAAAAGGTTAATTAAGAAGGTTATATAACGTTGGCAAAACTGGAGCAACTGTTTCCACCAAGCTGTTCCTGGCAACTGACCACCACCTTTATTCATTCAGTTAATCTGGTCCTGTTTCCTGCATGGCATAGTTTGGTATCATCACAAGGCACTAATTTATCGAGATTATAATATATATTGCTGTATTAAGGACTAACCACCACACATGATATTATACCACGACATTAGATTTTATCCCTGAAAATTAATGTTGGTGATTTCTATGGCAAGGCAAATATTCTACCCCATCCGTGTCGTAAAATCAAAGAGGTTAAAAGTAGTATGTAGCCTAATTCACAAGTTTAGATTAGTTGTGGAAGAGAGAATGAAGTAAAATGATCGACTTGTGATAAAGAAAGCTCCTGCACTAACTCAAATAGATAGATAGATAGATAGGTAGATAATTATGTAAATAGATATATAAATAGATAGATAGATGGATAGATAGATATATGGATGGATGGATAGATGGATAGATAGATGGATAGTTAGATAGATAGATGGATAGATAGATATATGGATGGATGGATGGATAGATAGATAGATAGATAGATGGATGGATGGATGGATGGATGGATGGATGGATGGATGGATGGATGGATGGATGGATGGATGGATAATTAAATAGATAGATAGATAGATAGATAATTAAATAGATAGATAGATAGATAATTAAATGGATGGATAGATAATTAAATAGATGGATAGATAGATAGATGGACAGATAGAAAATTAAATAGATAAATAGATAGAAAGATAGATAAATACACACAACACACACTAGAAGAGCTGACTGGCTGGTTGGTGGATGTGGAGTATGAAGGCCTTAAAAGGAGGATGACATGGCAACACTGCAACACGACCCAGCTGTGAATGGCAACTGCAGGCTATAGACGGATTACTCCCCCCCCCAACCCCACCCCCTCCACCACCAACCCCCTTCCCCCGCCCTGCCATATGTGGAGAGAGAGAGAGAGAGAGAGAGAGAGAGAGAGAGAGAGAGAGAGAGAGAGAGAGAGAGAGAGAGAGACTCTGACTGAACAGAGGCAGAGTCATGTAACACACACACACACACACATTGGATCAAAACATTATAGCTGAAAATGTAAAAATTAAATATTCCGGATACGTTCTGGGCCTGTAGGAAATAAACACCAATGAGGTTAATTCAAAACATTTATATATATATATTTTTTTTTTCTGCAAATGAACTAATCAACCGAATTGAAGTATCAGCAATAGTCTGATACTGCTGTATATATTTTCATTGTGCATTATTGTATTATATATTTTGTCGCGCATTAAGATATTTCTTTGCACACTTAACACCTCAGAATAACACTTAATAATCATCATGTGTTACTCAGAATCAATAATAATGTTACAATTGAGTAGAATCCGATTTAGTATAGGTCCCGATATTACGTACACAGTCACAGCATCTTCAACCCCACGTCACGAGAAACACGTATTGTTATGGTTGGTACTCGGTGTGGTGGAGGGAGGAGGGAGGAGAGCAGGTGAGAGGCACTGAACTGGAACAAGATGTTTTGAGTAGGGAGAAGAATTGTGCTAAGGAAGGCAGTGTTTACCCAAGTGGCCCAGGGATATTTAATTAGCTTAGGTGAGGAAAATTTGATATAATATTATTCTGTTTAGTTTACTAGTGTCTTATAATTTAGCTTTCCTGCATTTCAAATTTGATTTCATAGAATAAGTGTGATATATTTCGATTATACAGGACGATACATGGATATTCGACAATACTGTACACAATTACCATGCTAAGGAAATAATTTAACTTTATTACACTTATACACACACACACACACACACACACAACACACACACACACACAACACACACACACACACAACACACACACACACACACACACACACACACACACACAACACACACACACACACACACACACACACACACACACAGACCCTGAATGGCCTGCACCTAATCCTCCTTTCTCAACTTCACACTCCCTCTTCATCGCTCACATACTTAACCCTTCCCTACTACCCATACATAGCCTACCTCATCTGTCCCCGACCCACCATGATGCACCCAGACACCAACCCACCCACCTACCCACACACCCAACCAGTAGTATGGACATAAACCCCAGCAGGAGTCCACGTACGTCAGCTAGTCAAACAATATGCTAATTAAATTAAATCAATGCAGTTATGGACGGGATTCACAGAGACACCACGACTGAGCCTCTAATGTGGAGTGAGTGAGGGTGATGCCATGTATACAGACTCCATTAGCAAGGGACGTGAGAGGTACTGAAAGGGATGCTGACTGATTGCCCACTTTGCATAGCGCCACTGTAAACGCTCCCTCCTTCCTTCCATCCTTTCTTCCCTCTCTCCTCTTGGTCTTCTAGCCTGCATAGATCATTGCTCATGTCTCTCTGTGGGTATACGAATGTTTTATATAGTTATCGCCGCGTCGCTCTCATATTTTTTTTTTCTTTGGTGTTCTCTGTTCCATCTATCTTCATTTTTATCGTAATCTCAAATACGGGTTTTTTTTTTTTGTCCTGTAGCTTGCAATTGATATTATTTTACTACTATCTATTTATTTCTCTCATACACTCTTCTCCTCCAACAAGACATGTGGTTACTGTTACTTTTGATAGCAATGGATATGAGTTTAGAGTCTGACTGTACATGTAAATAGTGTCGAGCTAAAGAAATAAAATGTCTCGTGGATAAAAAGACAGGCAATAGTGGGTAGAATTATAGGAAGTTGAAGAGATTGTATTATAATTCGCTTTTCTGTCCCATAGTGGCCAAAATCCTTACTGTGGTGAGCGAAGTCAATTGTTTTTAGCCATGACGATCACCGACATGAATAGGATAACCAGAGCTATCATCATTATCACCATCATCATTATTACCACAAGTATCATTATTATCATTATCATCACCATCATTATCATCACCATCAATACCATCATTATCATCATCACCATCATTATCACCATCATCATCATTACCATCATCATCATCACCACCACCATAATCACCATCATTACCATCATTATCATCATCACCATCATTACCAACATTATCATCATTACCATCATCCTCATCACCATCATCATCATATGTAGTACCTCATTTCCTGTTTTTCAAGTAGTGAAGGGCTCCATGGCTGGGGATGAAAAAATGAAAAATTAAATAACACCTAGTGGGACAGCAGGCACAGTGAAATGGATCACATTCTCATTCACCTCTCCCCCCCCTCCCCTTCCCCCTTCCAAGCCCACGATAAGCAAACACAGTAATAATTCCTCCCTGATCTTGTATTACGAAGGCACCATTATTTGCTTTGCCCCTTGAGAGAGAAACAAACAAGCATGCAGGTGCGTGTGTGACGAAAGTAAAAAATCAACCCCCCAGGTAAGGTTCTATTTAACAGTAATTATGCATGGCGACTGAGAGACAAACAGACTGGGTAGTTGAAGCTCCAAGGTGCCAATCATTACCTGGACATGAGGAGCGTGCCTGGAAAACACGGAGCTACCTTTTCTGTTTACGTGGATCCTGGTTGCTTATATACTTGGTAGGGCAGGAGACAGTAAAAAATTGAGTTGATGGCGGTGAGAGACAGTAAGGGGCCTCAGTCTAACCTTCCTTCCTTCCTTCCTTCCTTCAGACCCTCTTCCTTCCTTCAGGCTACCATCTTTTTCCTCCATCACTATCTTCTTTTTCCTTCCCTTTCATTTCTTCTTTCAACACCCTCTCCTTTAGCTGCTCATTACCTGCAAAGATGTGAGGGATATTTAACAGTTTTTTACGCCCCTTCGGTTCTGAGTCGTGTCCATTTCAACTCTTCAGCTGTCCCGACCATTTTTCTTTTTCCTTTGTACTTGCTGTCCTTCCTCTATATAACATTTCCTTCTCCCTCGTGCTACAAGGTTTACTATTATTATTATTTTTCTTCAATTAATTTCCCTTTCAGTGGACTATCCTGAAAAGCGAATGTAACTCGAGTGGTGGTATGGTGGCGACAAAGTTCTGCAGTAGTTCATAGATATCACTATAAGTTATTTTTAACTCTAAACTTATATTGTTATTTAGGAACGCTATTTGATGCAGACCAGACTGGCCGACCTTAAATAGAAGCAATTTTCTGTGATACCAAAATGAATACTAGCTCGGCATACAACATAAGTAGGCTGTATATATTAATTAACTCAGGATTGCATACCTGAGATTGGGCTACATATATCATTACTGCCAACAGTAATGTACTTTAATTTGACCACAAAAATCGCAGTTTATCACAATTACACACAATAGTAAGAAGGAAAAAGGAGCCAGAGAGTTGTTTGCTAGTGGGTTGTGCCAGTGTTTGTACGACCATCAGACATGTGCCTCCACTCACTCCAGCCAATATTATGCCCTGAAAACCTTCCTTCAACTGAGTGCAGGTGGCATCATTCCCAAGTATCAAGTGGTACAGGGAGGAGCACTTCTACGTCTAATCCTAGGAAATATACTCTGATTTCATAAGGTTATTGGATAGCCTTGTTTAATTAACCTAAGCTGTGTTCAGGTTACCCACCCAAAGTATGCCTAACTTGAAGAAGCCTACCCTAACCTACTAAAAATGCATATAAATTCCACAAGGCTATTTATATCATGTATTTGGTAGATGGGTTAAAGGAGAGCACTACCCCTTCTCACCCTGTTTACGAGCAGCGGCAGGACAAAACTCTTCCTTAAGTACCTGCCTTCCTCATCAGTAATACAATATACTACAGTAGTATGTATTTTGGTGCACTATTTCGATGATGTGAAAGGCAGATGCAGTCACAGTTTCCAAAACGATATTTTTTTGTACAGTGCAAGACTTTGGCTAATTAATCTAGTATGCTGTTATTATGTTCTTGTAATTCATCCCATTAAACCAAGTCTAATCTGACACGTTTAACAATTGCATTTTCCTCCAAACAATAATTCCCTGTACCATGAGAAACTTTGGAAAACGCTGGTCAGTTTAGGTGTGATGGTGAGGCCCAGATATCGAGCCACGAGACCAGACATGACAAAACAATGACTGGGCGGTGTGATGCCACGTTAGTCCCGAGCGTCAGTTGTCTTTAGCTTCAACAAACAAACACGGAGCAGGAAACCAATTCTTGGATCCGTTTGCTCGTATTTAGATATATTATTTTCTGCCATAAGGTGGTAATTCTATTTTGGTACATTGGTGTGCCATGATTCCTCCAAACTATGCCAGGAAACAGGACCAGATGAACAAAAATAATGGTGTCCTGTTGCTTGGAATAGTTTGGAGGAATCACTTGCTCCAGATTTACCAACACAAAACTTCCCCCTTAAGTTGAGTCGATGCACTCACTTGTTTATTTAACTGGTCATGAGGTTTTGAAGAATAATACACAGTGTTCATTAATTTCAATCCTGTGTAAAACAAGATACACACGCGATTGTCTTTCCATGCAAAGTAATTATGCAAGAAACAAAAATACACCTCACCCTTCATATTATCTGATAAAAATCTAATACAATGCAGAGAAGATTAGCTTAAAATTCAGGCATGCCATATTCATACAGTACCCTCCCCTTCATACCCCAAAAAATAAAAAATAGAAAAAAATAATAGAAAAACACACACACACACACACACACACACACACACACACACACACACACACACACACACACACACACACACACACACACACACACACACAAAAAAGGGAAACATCTTTATACGACTGTGTGATCTGGACGTGAAAAAAAAAATGAGCATCATATAACGGAATAGCTTTAATCTTAAAAGGCTTGTGTTATAACTGGCGAATAGATGTTAGTTTTTTCCTCCAAGATGCGCCACGAACATATAAGAATAATCACTGAGGAAATCTTCTCGAGGTACAGTTTGGAGGAAGTGCAGTTACCAACAGTTAATATTATAAGACAGATGGTATGCTAACTTTGATATCTAGTTTATTTCTCATTCAACCAAAATATCCAACTCGAAATATATATAAATTTTAATTATTCATTACCTTACATATCGTAGTTTTGTAATATAACTTTGTTTAATTATGTATTACATGAAGTGAAAGTCATTATCACCTGCTCATCAAGACAAGAAGTTTTATCTTTTCCTCTCTGCTTGTTTCACTGAGTCACGAAGAATTGAGCCATTAAAATAAGCTCGAGGGTGATAATATTATTAGTATCGATTTCATTTGTGGCGACAGGACAATTGCTGTTTGAGGTTGTCATTAGAACGACTAATTAACATTGAGACAAGATTAAATCTGCACCTGCCCTGCGAGCGGTCACCCAAAACAGGGTCAGCTCAGGTCAGGTCAGCTGGAGGTGTTTGGTCTCCGTTTACGATCCCACTATATTCAGCAAATTCACTATATTAAAAAAATTCACTGACAGCAGTTGTCATAGAAACTAATGCTAGGTTTTGACATAAATCTGAATTGTGTTAGTGGTACTAACTGCAACCAAGTTTTTCATGCTGATCAATTTTAGGTTAGATTTTGATCAACCGGTAAAATAAAAAAAAAATAAAAAAATCAGCATTATGTGACCTCTCATGGAAGCTTTATGACGCCACAAAATTGTTTGATTAAAACTATAAAATTTATTACGTGTTTCTGTATCTAACAACGAGCAAAGATTCTCGTGAGCTACTGTATATGTCCATCCTGCATTGATTTCTGGATTACTTTTGCTTCTCGTTAACAATACTTTGCTAGTTTGTATAAATGTAACCAGCTTATGATCTGCAGAGTCTCCACCAAAGTTGAAGTTCATATGCTTATGTTTTGATTAGAAATTATTATATGTGACTAATCCTAATAATTGATAAAGTCTTCATGCACACCATAGAGGGCAATATATAAAAGACTATATCCACATCGTGTCGGGCGTAGTATGAAATAGTCTCCATCCACACCGAGTAGGGTAGAGTAATTGTATATAGTCTTCATCCACATCGTATTGGGAAATATATAAAAACTACATCCACACTATATAGGGGACATTAAACAGAATATATCCACACAATGTAGGACAGATTAACTATAGGCTGACATGGGACCCTGAGTAAGTAAGACAACACCGACACATCAGCCACCAGCAACCACTAATGACCCTAAATCCAACCCTCATTAACCCCCGACCCTCATTACCTACCCTTTCCCCCTATGCCCCGGAAATCTGATAGCTTGGAGGAGGAGGAGGAGTAGGAGGTGGTGGGGAGAATGATGGAACAGAGGGGTGGCTGAATGGAAGAGGAGGTGGGGGGAATGAGGGAAGATAGCTAGGGGTGGATGAGTGGGGGAGGAGGAGGAGATGGAAGGAAATGATCGAACAGAGGGGTGGCTGAGTGGAGGAGGTGGAGGGAATGATGGAAATGAGGGGTGGCTGAGCGGAGGAGGAGGTGGGGAGAATGAGGAAAGATAAGGGTGGAACAGTGGAGGAGGAGGAGGAGGAGAAAGAGGTGGGAGGGATGAGGAAACAACAGTGGGGAGGAACAGAGTAGGAGGAGGTGGGAAGTTTGATGGAACAGAGGGGGTTGGGGAATGATGGAACAGAGGGGTGGATGAGTGGAGGAAGAGATGGGGAGAATGATGGAACAGAGGAGTGGTTGAGAGTCTATAATATTATACCCTATGACACTGGTTGTTGGAATAGGCGTCACTGTGACTCATGTTGCCTTTCATTACCACTTTCCGTCACTTCCTCTTGTTAAAATGACCTTCACGAACTATATATATATACCACTGTCCTCCTCATTCCCTCGTTACAAATTCATGCATTGTAATATATGAGTTATGCAGTATAATTCAACAGTGAGAAATAAAAAAAAAAAAAATACGTGAAGAGTCCAGGACAAATAATACTTTTCCACAGAAGGAACAAATTTATAGGAAAAAATATGTCAGTTTGTTTTGTTTTTTCTGGCCTCCCTTTCCTACCGATTTCCTCCAAACTCAACTACAAAATAAAACTAAAAACAGCACAAAAGCGAAAAATTATGAGACAGCCTATATCCTGAAATAGCTAGGAAGAAATCAAATACCTTTATAATTATCAGATTTACCCTCTAAGATCCGAACCATTTGTGATGGGTCGGTCGTGTAGCCAAACCCACCAACCAGTCTTCACAATAACACGTTCAATGGTATAGGAAATTCTAATAGGTCATTTCCTGATTGTAGTCGCTAATCAATATATCTGGCGGCACTGAAAGCAAATAATTATTAATGTTCCCATATTTACGGTGAATAAAGCCACTATTAATGGTCAATCCTGGATCCTATTTCCAGCAAGGAGGGAACAATGGTTAGGGAAGGGGCGTGGACACAGGATGCTGAGGTTGGTGAAGGATGGTTGGTGGAGAAAGGTTGGTTGGTGAAGGATGGTTGGTGGTGAAGGATGGTTGGTGGTGGAGGATGGTTGGTGGAGGATGGTTGGTGAAGGATGGTTGGTGGTGAAGGATGGTTGGTGGTGGAGGATTGTTGGTTGGTGAAGGATGGTTGGTGGTGGAGGATTGGTGGAGGATGGTTGGTGCAGGAGGGTTGGTGGAGGATGGTTGGGGAAGGATGGTTGGTGGAAAATGGTTGGTGAAAGATGGTTGGTGAAGGATGGTTGGTGGAGGATGGTTGGTGGAGGATGGTTGGTGGTGGAGGATGGTTGGTGAAGGATGGTTGGTGGTGGAGGATGGCTGGTGGAGGATGGTTAGTGAAGGATGGTTGGTGAATGATTATTGGTGGAGGATGGTTGGTGGAAAATGGTTGGTGGAGGAAAGTTAGTGGTGGAAGATTGATGGTGGAGGGAGGTTGGTGGAGGATGGTTGGTGAAGGATGGTTGGTGGAAAATGGTAGGTGGAGGGAGGTTGGTGGAGGAAAGTTAGTGGTGGAAGATTGATGGTGGAAGGTTGGTAAAGAAAGGTCGGTGGGGAAAGAGACAGACTGACAGACACGAATGGAGAGGCTGTTGTTGTATATGAGTTGTGAATGTTTCTTTTGTCTGACTACAGTATAAAACCATTAAAGGGAGAGTTTCTTTTTGGTTAATAGGAGCCTCAATTCCTCCAAGGTATGCCGGGAAACAGCACCAGATGAACAAAAATAATGGTGTTCTGTTGCTTAGAATTGTTAGGAGGAATAATTTGCTTCAGATTATTATTATTATTATTATTATTATTATTATTATTATTAATATTATTATTATTATATTTACCATGTATCAGTACCAATCATATAATTGTACGACATATATGAAGAATAACCACCATCGGGAGAAATAAACTGTATTTATTATTTATTATTTATTAAGACAACATTATTCTCAGTACTTCAGTTGTTGTTCCTTTTCTTCTTTTTACTTCGTGCTTACCTGTCCCTGTTCTCGATATCATTCTCCCTCGTGCTGCAGGTCTTCTTTCTCTTCCATTCAAGTTGTGTTTACTTTTGTATGCATGTATGTATAGAAGGAAGTATACGATGGTAAGAGATGGAAGACTGGCTGGCTAGAGTGTGGTCAGCCAGTCAGCCAGTCAGTTAGTCAGCCAGCCAGTCAGTCAGTCAGTCAGCGAACCAGTCAGCCAACCAGTCAGCCAGTCTGTCAGTCATTCAGTCAGTCAGTCAGTCAGCCAGCCAGCCAGTCAGTCAGTCAGTCAGCCAGCCAGTCAGTCAGCCAGTCGGAGGGTCACCACCGGAATAGAAGAGGACGTAATGGCTGTAATTTGGTTATTCAGACGGAGGGGCTGGGGAGGGGAAGTGGGGGCGGGGCAGCTGGAGAGTGAATTGGATTGTCTGGTAGGGGGAGGGGACAGGGGGGTGGGGGGTGGAGAGAAAGGAGAGTCATGGGAGGTAGGTAGGTTGTGAGGGATGGGGAGAGAGAGGGAAGGAAAGGGTTAGTGAGGAGAAAGTGAAGACGAGTCAGATTAACGTGGGATCAGCAGAAGGGAGTTACTATGCTAAGTTTAATATGGCAAGGTATTATAGGTAGGAATGATGGGGTCCATAGTCGAAACACACTCTCGTACAGTCGCAGCACATAGTCCTTGATCAGGGTGTAAGGGATAGTCTGGTCAAGGATTATGTGCCGCGACTGTACATGCTCCATGTATAAATATATACATATTTGTATATATTTACACATTTATATACTATCTATAATGTATACAAATTGTATCTCAGAACTCATTACAACATGAAAGGTTCAAATAAACGAAATGTATAAAGCATAGCCTTTATTTTAACAAAAGCTTTTGCATGCATATAAAAATCTCTACAATATATACAACGTTGTGAGAATCACAACAGTAACCATGTAATCTTTAATCATGGACGAAAATATTGAGCCTGGAGTCAACAGCTGGCCCAGAGGAGGTGCCTGTACACACTCACTGATGAACATGAACACACAATTGGTGAACATGAACACACCACTAGTTAAATACCGTAAAGATGCCTCTGAAATTCTAACATATTTTAACTTTGCCAGGACACAAAGGTCTTGATGAGATTACCAGATTAACAACACTTCAATTTGAACTCGGTATCAGATAATTGGACACAATAACAAGAAATAGGCACATGGATAAAGTAACAGGCACCTGGGCACACTAACAAACACCTACACCCGGTATTGGGCACCTGAACACACTATTAACTTCAACATTGGACTGTGTGTTGAGGTGACCAGGGCACTTGAGACGAGAACAGTTGGTGGGCACAATAATGCAACGAACATAGAAATATAATGCAACAAGGTTTTCACAAAAGCAATATACATTTTGTACCACTGGACGGTGGTTAATTAACAAATAACCGAGCGGAATGTGTTTACAGGGATGGATGAATGTTTATGGAATGTGTTTAAGTCTAATTTTCAATGTGATGCAATAGATATGCATTCACAAACATAAGCACAACATATTTATATATAATACTAGTCTGTGGACATGACATAATACTGTATGTGGATAAATAGAATAGTACCAACATACCTCGTAGTATACAGAATGCTTGGTGAAGGTACCTCATGTAGTTTTTATCCATTGTTTAAATAGATGTATTTATATGTAACATGACTGCAAATAGTGTAATGCCATAGTAACCATACATTATTTTTGTCCAAATTTGTCCTTATACTGCACATCACTGTGACGTATACGACATTATAAAGACGGAAAAATTTGGGTGTTTCATATAGAATGTGTTACACTATAGGCCTGACTGACTATGCAAAATATACATATGCAAAAGCATGAAACTCGATACATTTTCAGAGAAACTGGAATGTCGTAGTTGTACTAAAAACAATACTTCAAATGCCCACAACGTAAACAATTCGAAATTTATAATCTAGAAAGTTCCTCATACATCCAATGGATTCTTAAAATTAATGCAATACTGTTTGAGTCTTTTTTTGTAAGTGAAAGGTTTACGCGCCTTCAAGGCACTTGAGCAACAACGTGGTAAAAAGAGATCATCTTTAATAAACTGTCCATTATTGCTAGTCTACGGTCATTTTAACAAGGAGATCATATCAAAAAAGGTTCATATAAAATTCCAAGGTTAGTTAACAAATATAAGGCATTATAAGGAAGGCACATAAGTAGTACATGGAAGCATTGTGAGGTCAGTCCTCAATCATATTAAGTCACAAGAGAGACACTGTAATATATCTGGTGTCTCTGCACTTGTTAGGAAGCTCGTATTACAATTGATTTAGTATGTATATGGTTTCAGATATAAGATGATTAGTGTGTTAATAGTTAGTTGTTTACATATGAATGAATTTGCCTTGTGTGTGTTGGTATATCACACACAGAGGTAACCACAATCACATATGTACACAACAAGTCAGTGAGATTAAATAATGTGTGATAAGTCAATGATCCCTCTGGCTTTGAAAGGCTAAATTTGGTTTAATTAACTCAGTTACGTAAAACAGGAACTCAGTTATGAAGCCTGTCTATTCCATAAGCTTCAGACTGAGAGGCTTCTGTGCTGCCATGACCTAACTACTCCAACTGTGTAATGAGTGAGGTTTACAAATCAAAGTGAAAGAGTGAAAGGTACAGTGCGTTTTGAACTTTCCAGTATTAAGTATTTTAGAGCAATTTATGTGGATATAATTTGTCAACGTGTATGGTATAAAAATTAAATTCATTCCTTTTAGTTCAACATTATATAAAGCGATAAATGAGAACAGTAGTTAATATACAACTTGGGTGTTGAACCAGTTTTATCGAAGCACAATTCAGACGAGGTCACAATTAGTAAAGATTTGTACAAAGCGGGCTCGACAAAAGGTGTGTGTAACTCACTCTAGGACCACAGATATAAGAATCAAGTCATGGCAGTCGAGCTCAGAAGGGCTTTGGCGTTAGCAGATCATCTGTCTTATTAGGCTCTGCTGCTCTTTTGACTAGACATTCACTTCCCTCCCCCCCACCCCTCCCATTGCATATAAAAGTACATATATATATAGATTGGTTGTATTATACATATATACTCATATACACATAATATACTATTGTCTGTATGTTACTGCAACCAACCCGAAGTAAAATAGAAATAGCGTTTCATCCTTTCATGTTTTCCGTGGTGGTTGTGGTTCTTGTATCTGTCCTGGGTATGTTTGGTTTCATCATCTGGTGTTCCGGAGGGTCAGCTGACACTTAGCCTACCTCTCCCTCCAGACAGTTCCTACCTCCTTTCATCAATATATCCACTCTCACTCGTTTCCCTGTTGTCGAAAGCTGTCTGTGTTTAGATTTTTTACTCTCTCTCTCTCTCTCTCTCTCTCTCTCTCTCTCTCTCTCTCTCTCTCTCTCTCTCTCTCTCTCTCTCTCACAACCTTTGCACCCAGATCTTCCCCCAACCATCCTCTGTTTTTTCTACGCCGCATCATAGCATAGGCTGGCCCTTGCCCTCCTCTCTCGTTTTCGTTATCGTTCGTGTTTCTCCACCAGCATATAAGACACCTGAGAAAGAGAAAAGAAAACATTGATTAACTTCAAGTTCAAATGTCTACAAATATAGCCTAATACACTGATGAAATACACTGCACATAACGGTATTGTATTTATAAATTAAGCTTCGTTAGGGTCAGTGTGTTCATTTCTAAAGATTTCGGCGAACGAATATCACAAATTTCAATACAGTTTAAATAAATATGAATAACCTTGTAACTGAATCTTTGAAACAAAATATTATTGAAGCCAAAATTTCATTTCATCAACCATTCCTTTAAGAATGCTAAACTAATTAAGGACAGATCAAACTATGTGATGTGTGTAATATAAAAAATTGTCTGTCGGTGAATCTGGCAACAAGGATACAATTGTTAATGGTCCCTTGTGACTCCTTTTGATCATACATGTAACATTTCAAGTTCCAAACCATTAAGTACGTGTATGTATGAAGCAAACTAGCAATTTAAATCGGGTGGTAGCATTACAATTGGTAACCATGTGAACCCAGCGCGTTCCCGACCCACCGACCCCTTCACTCAGCCATTCATCCCACCAGCTCTGATGCACTGGACTCTTTTCATCTCTTACTCACCGGTTATTATTAGCATTAGAAAGTGGGGAGCCCCTCTTCTTCCTCCTCTTCTTCAGGGTAGCAGCCAAGCGTTCCACCAGGGGGTTGGGCCAGCTTCATTCTCAGGGGAAAGGACTGACTGACTGACTGGCTTCATCGTCAGGAGGTTTTTAAAGCCCGCTTCAACGGCAGGAGGTAACTTGAGCTTCTTTGTCAGGAGGTAGAGCAAGGTTCCTCGTTAGATAAAGCCAACTTCATCATCAAGAGGTAGAGCAAGTAAGCTTTCATATCCAGAGGTAGAGCCAGCGTCATTCATCTTTAGGAGGTTGTGGGGTACTTGAGGACATCATCCCATACAGGACTATTCAGCATTAGGATGAGACATGTGCCAAACGCTGTGGAATCTCACGCCTTGTAGTTAACAGAACACCACGTTCATGAAGGAGTCATTGCAGTATTAGAAGAGATGTGTGAAGCCAACAAGGAGATAATAATCTCTTGAAATAGCAAGTATTAAAGCTTCTTATTTCTTGAAGCGAGGGATATTCAGAGCCAACAGCCTCACCAGGAAGATACATCTGGATATACTGGAAGTTCATTTCTCAGTGATACACTGAGATGCAATTGGCTGCGAAGTAGCATCGATGATATAAAGCATGACTAGACATCCACACTTGCACGTTCTGTGGAAGAAAGAGAAAATAGCAGTTAGAATTTTATTCACATTCACTTATCAAAAATAACATAAATACTAATACGTGTCTACTCAAATCTAAATCTATTCCTTATCTTCAAACCAATATTAAACTTATTTGTTGTAAAAATATTCTTTATCAAAAAAAATCTCCGTTCCCTTATACGCCTGTCTAGACTCCATTGAATTGAATTTCTCCAAAGCGTGGCCCGTTTCAATAGCGCCATTCAGTGTACAGAATTATATTTTCCAGTTTTTCAAAAGGAAGGTTTGCGGGCGGGTAAAGTTCGCGACGATGTGAACCCGCCTTTCCTCTCCAATAAAGTGAGAGAGTTCAATGCCCGTGAAGGAGTGATCCATTATGACGTATGGTGCTAGAGAACAGCAGTCTCTAACTACACTTCATCAGTCAGTAGGAACCACAAATAAAGCACAACATAAATCCATATCACGTTTAATCTCCAGTTCCTCCACAGCAGCACAAACGTGTCCATAGAACAGGGTTGGGACGAGGAGGGTCAGAGGAAAGGAAGGGAGAGGAGAGGGGAGGGGAGAGAGAGAGAGAGAAGAGCGGTAGTAGGAGTGGAGGGGAGAGGTGGTGCTCAGATTCCGGTTGCCGATTGTGATATTTATGTGAATACTGTGCATCACGTTCGTCTGACACGTCAATACTGTTCGTTTTCCTCGTCATGGTAGATGCACACGTTTCGCACAGCAAGTCCCTCTTCTTCTCTCGTCTACAAACACACAGAGACTCAGCGCAGGGAAGGGAAATAGCGTGTTATTGGTTATCGTGTGCTGGCGGCGCAGAGGGACAAAAGCAGGAGTCGGGCGGGATACGGCCCACTGCACTACTTCGCTCCAGTGATTCCCGCCTCGTCCCGACCCCTGTTCTCACGGCTTCTTCCTGGTTGGAATCGTACGTAGTATATCTCGTACAACCCCTACCCACCACCTCAGCTTCCCATTAGTATACCCACACCAGGAAACACTAGCAAGGGGATGCTTATAATTGAAATAGGCAAGGAAAACTGAAGTCTGTTTACTTAGGGAAGTGGTATATATATAGAAGTCGATAGTCAAGGAATAGTACATTAGTTGGCCTTCCTTTCCTTCCCTTCCTTTCTTTCCGCTGCCAGTCCTCATCCAACTCACACGTCTGCTTGTCCGGCACGATATGAGAGCAGGCAGAATACTCGTCCACGCACGGCTTGGCATCCTCAGTTGGGTTGAGGGTAGGAAGAGTCTCATTGTGGTGGCAGGAGACGAATTGTGATGAACATGTACCGTAGAGCACATTCATTTATGTTCATCACGACTCTTGTTCACTACTGCCCACCATAATTACCATTGCAAAAAGAATTGTGTGGAAGGGTTGATTATTGGTTGGTTGGTTGGTTAGCGAATAAATGTGAACTCAAATGTGAATAATTGGATGTAACATCTTTCCAGTTATTGTTTACGTTTACCAACATTTCATAGCGACTCGTAATCGGTAGGACCTCAACTTTAGAATAACTTCGAAATGAACTCTTATTATTTATTTTCTTGTTCAAAATTACTAATCCTAATACTACTACTACACCGATTATGACCATTATGTGAAGTAGAAGTGTCATTTGAAAGTGATTATGATCGTAATATTTAGTACATATATATATAGGCACTAATTTTTTATATAGGGCAATAACTCCTGAGCTTAGAAATGCGATACCAAGAATATTAAAAAAAAAATATTGAAATGCATTAAATTTATCGGGCATTTTTATAACCTTGTTTACCCTCTCTCTCTCTCTCTCTCTCTCTCTCTCTCTCTCTCTCTCTCTCTCTCTCTCTCCTCTCTCTCTCTCTCTCTCTCTCTCTCTCTCTCTCTCTCTCTCTCTCTCTCTCTCTTTCTCTCTCTCTCTCTCTCTCTCTCTGTGTGTGTGTGTGTGTGTGTGTGTGTTTGATTTGTGTAACCAAAGTGTGTGTGTGTGTACAAGAAGAGAAAAGGTTAAAGAAAGGTTGAGTATAAAGTGAGGCTTCTATAAATAAAAGTGATGGAATGAAGGATGAGGAAATGAGAGAGAGAGGGAGGAATGTAATTAATGTATATGATGTTGAAGGATAAAGGAAATGATAACTAGCAATGTTGAAGGAGGTGGAGAGTGTATGTATGTATGTATGTATAGTAGTAGAGTGATAGATGATGTGGGAGAGGGAGGTGGTGATAGTAGTGATGAAAGATGGTGTGCAGGTGGTGATAGTAGTGATGAAAGATGGTGTGCAGGTGGTGGTGATAGTAGTGAATAAAAGATGGTGTGCAGGTGGTGGTGATAGTAGTGATAAAAGATGGTGTGCAGGTGGTGATAGTAGTGATGAAAGATGGTGTGCAGGTGGTGGGTAATAGTGATGAAAGATGGTGTGCAGGTAGTGATAGTGGTGATGAAAGATGGTGTGCAGGTGGTGATAGTAGTGATGAAAGATGGTGTGCAGGTGGTGATAGATAGTAGTGATGAAAGATGGTGTGCAGGTGGTGGTGATAGTAGTGATGAAAGATGGTGTGCAGGTGGTGATAGTAGTGATGAAAGATGGTGTGCAGGTGGTGATGTAGTGAAGTAGGGTGGGGGGGGGAAGGGGGGGGGTGGGGGTACAAGTGGTGGGGAAGGAGGGATATAGTGACAGAGTAGAGTAGAGAGAGAGAGGGGGGGGAGGGAGGGTCAGAGGCATGGGGGTGGAGGTTGGGTGGAGTGGGGGTAGGGGGATGTGGGTGGGGGGTGTTGGGGGGGTAAGGGCACGTGCCATCAGACCCTGGTAGTGAGGGGAGGCGGGTGCTGGGTGGCCCTGGGACTCTTTTATACCCCCCCCCCCCCCTCACCCAACACACATACCCCCTCATCTCTCCAAGAATACATCCATACACACCCGTCCGTCACACATACATACATACACACACACACACACACACCACTCCTTCCTCTTACACCCAATCTTTCCTAGTTTATCCCCACCCTTCCTCATCAGTCCACAAAGTCCCACACCTCCTTCCACTATTACACATATACGTTCACTTCCCTCCTCTCCAATCCTCGCATGCCAAAGCCTTCATTTAATTTATTGAAATCTAAGCACCACAGCAAGGGGTTACAAAAACTTGTACTTTTTTGTATATATATATATATATATATATATATATATATATATATATATATATATATATATATATATATATACCGGTATATATATATATATATATATATATATATATATATATATATATATATATATATATATATATATATATATATATATATATATATATATATATATATATATATACCGGTATATATATATACATATAAAAGAACAAGTTTTTGTAACCCCTAGCTTTGAGTACTACACATGCTATCGGAAACGAAGCGTATCAACATTTATGGCACAAAATATGTTTTCTTTCCCACGCAGACCACCCGCTATTCTTTTGGGGAGAAATGCGAACAAAATTTATGTGAGCACATATGTTGTTGAGCGGCGGGTACGGGAGCAGCCGCCACGGGAGCCGACCCACACAAAGGGTGACCGTTGATGGAACACACTCCCTCTCCCCCTCAACTTCTTATTCCTGAAATTCTTGAGTCCAAACAAAGTAACGTATATGAGCCACAATACTGAGCACATAACTGTATACCGAAGGATATCTCACACTACTTAAGATTACTACCTTATATAGTGTTGAAATTTCCTGCTCAAACTAACACGTCTCGTGACTCTTCATAACTTGGGAGACTGTACCTGTGATGGATTTCATATAATTTGAAGGGAATACGTTCACTTTTAGTTAACTCTGAGAGTATATTGACTGAAATAATTTCACACTATAAATAACAAAGATGTTGGGTTCTTTCGTAAGCCAAATTTATTCGCTATAGAATAATATGATCAAGTTCTCCATTCGCTGTATCCCAGGAAGACAAATGTCATTTTCTGCAGACCATGTACAGGACGGAAGCTATTACCTTGCCCTCCCAGGTGGGAAAGGAAGGTAGATATCACGACATCCGTGGCTCCGTCCAGCACCAGGGATTAGACCACCGCCAGGGTAAAGTTGGGCCCATTCCACCTTTGGGATTATCCATTTTTCCATAGAGGGACAGCTTAGGTAGAGATGGGAAGTGCGATAATACATATTTACCGTTAACCCCGCATCTCTCTTCTCGTTCAGCAATATCAAAAATGTCTCATACATTCAAATGCAGGACCTTTGTGAATACGTTGAGTAAAAGCTCAATTCTAAACCTCACTTTCCCTTTCAACGATTATTTTACTATTCTAAGCTAAAACGTCTCTTCCAAAGGATGTTGCATATATTGTCCTGTTGAATCACTTAGTTTCCTCTCGTTACTGAACAAGCTACAGTGTGCACGTCACAATCAACATTATAAACCTTACATTCACCTAATGAGGTAACACCCTATAATATTGGGCCTATTCTGTCGGTTATTTATGAAATCCATAAATGGATGGAGCTTGCCATTGTCAACACGAAATCAACACTACCACCAATTTAATTGCAAAATACGAGTATCCCACTATCAACAATGTTGTTGCTACTATATAATGTATCTTACGTTTTATATGCCAATCGAAATTAAAAATAAATATTGAGCTCATTGTATCCCCTGAAGTTCACCATCAAACATAGTCGTTGTTACCAATCAACATTTTCACTCTCACTGGATCTCGCAATTTCACTCTCACTTTCTTCACTTTGTACGACATGGTTCCACTGTAACACTCAAGAATCACGTACCAGCAGCTTTTACCATACATGAAAATATCTGTTATCAAGAACAATATCATATTTCACAACACAGGAGTAGGTTATAATGGACCCAGTGTCGCATGAAAAAGAAAGCCTTAGTTCAGCTTACAGAACATGAACACCTCCTTTCGTCGGTATTCACTCTCGTTTTTAATCGAGGCGGTTATCAAAGGCTACTTTTTCTCACGCCACTAGTAGTATCAGTAGTAGTAGTAGTACCTGTCCGGCATAACCAGTTTCCCTGGCAGCCTCCCAGACAAACCCCCTCCCCTGCCTAACGTGCCTTACACTGGGTCGTCAGTGATGTCTGGGTCGTGTGCAGGATTCCCTCTAAGCCTCTCTTGGATAAATAGTGATGACTGTTATTAACACATTATTATTATTAACACATTATAATAGTTCTGACACTGGTCTAATCCATCAATGATAACCATGTTCAAGGGTCGAGACTCTGATAATACTTACATAATTACCACTCTTATACCAATAATTCATTTTTATCACCAAACAGCACATACGTTGCTATTAACAGTACTGTTTAAAGGTAAACAAACACTTTATATTCTTGATACTCAGACTGTTGGTGTCTGACACTCACATCGCCTCTGACAATACCCTCAGATAACTGACATTGACACACTCGACACTGACCCATATTTTACTCAAACAAATCTACTACCGGCTCTGTGATTTTACTCCCGATACATCATGAAAATCCAAATGATGTTTCATTACTTGGCCTGTCGCCAACACTGCCGCACTGGTGACCCACAGACCCCCTGGACACACAGCCACTTAATTTACAGCCTCGGACAACAGGCCCTCTATGCGAGTAATACCAGTGATTGATTCGATTTCGCTCGTTCTGTGACAGTTTTACTCGTTTTCTGCCAAACTTCTGCTACCCACATAAGGTCACTGAGGTCCATACTGATAGAAGCACTGTCCTGAAACTTAAACTAACCACTATGAGAAACATAATGTTGTTGTGTACTGACCTGCTACTGACACTGCTGCCAGAGAGCGATGGCGTCGAGAAGCTCCTCGTCCTCGGGCGTGTTGGATGCGTCGTAGGGGTCTAGCGAGTCAAGGGTGTCGGGCAGCGAGGTGGAGGTGGTGGTGGTGGTGACAGGGGAAAACACACTCGTTGACACGCTGTTCATAGTCGCCGCCGCCTCAGGAGCAGAGAAGGCGGAGTCAAAGGAGGGTGTTGGTGAAGACGCCGCGTCGCTACTGTTGGGGGACACTGAAGCAACACTCATGGGGTACACTGACGCTGCCACTGGTGACACGTTCTCGCTGTAGTAGTAACTTGGATACTGTAGCACGTGATACTGCGTCTGTGAAATGACCGTCGTGGGCGCCACAGCGTTGGTGTAAGGGTGTGAGGGTACACTAGTAACTGGGGACGTCTGGGACGGAGACACTAGTGAGTTGGGATCATGTAGAAGATCCTGAAGGGAACGGATATAATCCACTGCTTGCTTCAGCGTCTCCACTTTGCTGATCTTCTTGGCTTTAGCGGCCCCGGGAATGTGTTGACGAAGGGTAGCAAATCCGTTGTTGACCTGCTTGACACGATTCCTCTCACGGGCGTTGCGGCGCGCTACCGCTACAGGCGCTGGCGACATCACATACCCTACACCGAAGTTGATGCGTCTCTTACACTTCACAGGGTCAGGGCTGGGCTCAGATAATTTTCTTTTCAATCCCGTCTTGGGTGGTGTCAATGTTGCTGGCGACGTTGTGGTGGTGATGACTGTCACATTCTTAGGGATGGTAACTCCCTTGTGTGGTGACGGCCGGATGGGCACCAATCGTTGTGTGGTGGTGGCCGACATGCTGGTGGAAAGACGCGTGCACCACAAGCGCTGGGGTACTACTAACTACCTTAAAATTCGTAGCCCCTCTATTTGTAACCTCGGAGCGCTAAGCCACGCCTCCCGCGCCCGCCGTTCCTGCCGGCCACACTCTCACTTCTTTAATTCAATCCATCACACAATTTCATTTCAATACTCAAACACAGATGTACGTGAGTAATATTAACTCCATATTACCAAAACACTCACCAGTTACAGATATAGTGACCAAAACAATGGTAAATAATTAACGAGGCACACCTGGCGACACCTGGCAGGTAGGAGGGGCGCGTGGCCAGGCGCGCGACCACGACGCGTGCCGGCAGCGTGGGGGACCTTGGTGCTCCCTGGCGAGTAGCCTACACTTCCACACTCTCCCACATCAGTGACCAATCCACATCAGTAATGGCCGGCAAGGCAAACGGATATATCAGTAAAGCAGACCATACCAACTTTATAACATATAGAATATTTTATAAAATGACATTGAACTCGTTTATATCACTAACCATCCCACACTAACATTATTTATTATTCAAGCTACAACAAGTTATTTTACTGAACTGTGATCATATCAATACATACGGTACATCTGGAATACTAAATAACTTTACTATAGACATTGAATATGCGTCGTTCCCAAATATTTTATTATTGTAGGTAAACAGAGACATGATGAGGATGAGCTGAGGGGTGTAAGAATTGAGGCGAGAAGGAAGAGTGCCAGTTTATCAGTAGCCCACAACGCACACACAAACACACATTCCCTGAACTGTACGTACTATATTGCACACTCATCCACATAGGCTACACGAATGATAGATACACTCAATGACACTGGCACTCACACACATATAAACACACACACACACACTCTTCCTTTTACACACATTCCCACTTTCACACAACAGCATTATCTCTCATACACATATGTCTGCGATTATGTGGTAGACACTGAAAGAATTTGGGCGCCCCTTCGGTCCATAACCATTTCCTTTAAGTTCCTCGATTATTCTTTCTTTCCGTCTATTTCCTTCGTACTTGCTGTTCCTCCATTCTGTCTACTTTTCCCTCATGCTACAGGGTTTTCCGGGCCTGGCTTGGTCCTTGGAATTATTGAGCGCTCATTCTATATCTGTGGCCCATGTCTGAGTACCACTTGGGTACAAATATAGGTATAGGTGAGTTATCAGATCACCAATCACCTGTCTCGGTTCACAAACGTTCAACAAGATTATGAATAGATAAATGGTCTTGCAGTCTTTTAACTCATTATGACTCGTTTTGGGTGTCCTTGAATTATTGCCCTCATAGTATCAGGTTTATATGCTAGTTGTTACTAAGAATGATACTAATGATATAATACAGACACATGTTTATTATATATACCTTGTTGAATCCTCCCTTGGCACCCTATGGACACGAATAGCTGGCTGTAGTCATCTCGTTGCTACAACAACCAAGTTCATTAACAAAAAAGATGAACAACATGAAGGTTGAATAATATACTAATTGAAAGAAATTTGGGTTGTCAACTGAACGAGCAATTTAACTATACAAAATGGAGAGCTCAGTTATAGTAAAGGATTCTCTGCAACTTTTGTTTCCCCTGAATAATAAGACTAGAAGGACTGGCTGTGAGTGAGAAGAGGAGATGCTGCAACCTCTACTTCCCTTGAACAGGTAGAGGAGGTGAGGACGGAGGAGTGGGTAGGGGGAAGGTAAGGGGGAATTGGGAGGGAACCTGCAGCTGCCTGCCCTGTCCCCCTCTACTCCTACCATCCCCTCCCCCTGCTTCTGTTCCCCCTTCCCCTGATCCTGCCCTCTCCTCCTCCTCCACCGATTACTTCTCCCCCTCACCCTCATCTCCTGTCATCCCCCATCACTGTATACCCATGCCCTCCCTGTTCCCTACCCCTCCTCGCTTCTCCCCCTACCATCACCTCTCCCTATTCTCCCCTCCCTAATTCCCTCTCCCTATCCCTGCCCGTGCCTCCTAATGCCCTCCTGGCCCCCACGTCACCACCTGGAGTCTGAGGCTGAAGAACTCTCACTCTCACGACACCTCTGGCAGCAAGTGGAGCTCTGATCACTGAGGCAGTCTCATTGATAATATATATATATATATATATATATATATATATATATATATATATATATATATATATATATATATATATATATATATATATATATATATATATATATATATATATATATATATATATATATATATGAATATATGAATATATAATGTAGTATAATCAGCATAACACTAGCACGTTTTTCTTCCGTAGTCCACTGATCATAAACACAAATGAGTAAAAAATATATAATAGAAAATGGGATTTCATATGATTTTATTTTTTACGTTTTGGTAGGTTGCAGAACTCGATAAAATCAATTATTACTATTGAGTAAAATGTTTGTCACCAGAAGAGAGGAAGGACGATGCACAACACAGAGGAATTATGTTTGGGTTGAGGGCATATCTGAGCACAAATATAAACGTAAGGCTGATGATGAACGAAGTGAGAATAAAGGTAAACGAAGAAGTCACGTGTGAGGGTAGAAGTCAAGGCAGGAATGAATAGAGGCTGAGGTAAGAGCAGGTGTGAGGATAGAGGATAGAGGATAAAGTATGTGGGCAAGGGTTAGTGTTGAGTTAAGGACATGGATGATAGTCAGGGGAATCAACCTTTTGTGGTCAATTTGGAGTCAATGTATATAGGGCTCCAAACTCAGCTACAAAACACATTCCCTGTATAATTCCATATGAAGGGGTTCTGTTTCCTGGCATATAGTTGGAGGAATCAGTAGCCTTCCGATTTTCCATAATAGGCTCAGTGTGACTTTCTCAAACTCAATTCGCTGGTTGTATTTTCATTCGCATGTTTGTGTGTTTGTTTGTTTGTTTGTTTGTTTGTTGGAATGTAATCAACGTAACTTGAAAATGTACCGACAGACTATTTTGGTGGATTCCAGTAAAAAAATCAAGGTCAGTATTCAGGTTAAAAAAAATCAAGGTCAGTATTCAGGTAAAATAAATATCAAGGTCATGGATATACTTCATAAATTTTCGTATTGCGGATGAGGAAGAAAGAAATGAGTGGCTCTGTCCGTAGATTTTATTTGGCGTTTTCAAAGGTTGGACTCCACCTCGTGCCTTCTGAGTTGTAAATTTTGGTTTTAGTTCTAAACATTTTCAGCCAATATATATTTCATGACGTGACGTTACTACCTGGATGTCCTGTATATAGAGAAGCATTCCCATATTCTATCAGTTTTGGCGCCGTTTCGAACCCGATCCATTCCCTCTCCTCTAATCCTCAATCCCTCCTTTTCCTATTTTTTTTTTTTCATTCGTAGTTTTCAGTTTCTCCTCCCCGTTTCCTTCTCTCTTGTGACTACCGTACGTTGTTTTTCTGGCCTCATCCAGTCTTCTTTTTTCTGCTTTACACCCTCTCACGATTATATGAAGCAGACCTCGATTCAAATGAGGTTAGAGACGAATGAGGGCAAGGATGGGGTGAGGGTTAGTGTGAGAAAACAATAAAGCAAGTGAATGGGTGAATGAGTGGATGAGGTGAATGAGGACAGGGGTGAGGGTTGAGGTGAGGGAAAAACAAGCGAATGGATGAGTGGATGAGGTGATAGGAATGAGGACAGGGGTGAGGGAGAAGAGAGTGGATGAGTGGATGAGGTGAGAGGAATGAGGACAAGGGTGAGGGAGAAGAGAGTGGATGAGTGGATGAGGTGAGAGGAATGAAGACAAGGGTGAGGGAAAAGAGAGTGGATGAGTGGATGAGGTGAGGCGAATGAGCACAGAGGTGATGGTTAAGGTGAGGTGAATGAGGACAGAGGTGAGGGTTGAGGTGAGGTGAATGAGGACAGAGGTGAGGGAAGAAGAGAGGACGGTGGCGGTATAGGCGACACTTGAGAGATTAGGACACGATAAGCCAGATAACCCAACCACTCCTTTCTGCCGCTACTACTCCTATCGGGACTATAGAGCAGTCTTTTATTTATTTTTACTCTTGACGAAAATGCATCGATTCCCTTCTGAGAAATATTATGACCTTATGTTTGGCGTACCTGCGAGTGTTGAAAAGTTGCGTATTTTTCCTGTGTGTGTGTGTGTGTGTGTGTGTGTGTGTGTGTGTGTGTGTGTGTGTGTGTGTGTGTGTGTAAAATTTGTCTTAGATTGCACAAGATATTAATTCAAATCCAGATAGAAAATAAGGAGAGCGAAAGATAGACAATATAAATGAGAATTAATAAAAAAAAAAGTTATTAACATTATCAGTAAGTTGCGGACACTGACTGCACCTTATGTAAGAACAACATTACCAGCGAGACAATACACAGTCATAAACTCCACGGAAGTAACCCGCCAACAAAATGTATGACTGGTGACTAACTTTTCTTACAGTACCGTATATCATTTGTGTTAGGTGGCCTTGGCTGAACAGAATAATATATTAGATTTTATGTAGTTCGTGCACTCTGAATAAAAAAAAAAAATGTATGTATCTAGTTGTCATTAATGTTCAGATGTTGGTCAAAAAAATAATATTAATTTTATCATCTCAATTTTCGAGTAAAACATGTCCAGTTATCCTCTCTACCTACTGTAATGTACTTGCCGTGGTGTCTCATTTCTCAATAGATGGCGTCTCTCTCGCATAGTCTTTAGTTGTGTCATTTCAAAACAAGATTTCTCACTATGCGCAACATCATCAAAAAGTTAAAATGCTGGTCATATCTGAAGTGTCTATCCTTGTATGGAATGGAAGACGCATTACTCCGTCAGAATATAAGTAAAAAAAAAAAATAATAAAAAAAAAAAATAATAAACATATATATATCATCCTACATTTAGACAGTGAAGTGATATACTGTATATGCAACTCTGAAGTAGCAATGACACCCTCCCTCCTCCTAGTACGTGCCTCATGTAATCACAATAAATAAAAACACACATTAAGAACATTTATCAGATAGGTACAATGGAGCAGAACAGCATCCTTACGATTTTGTGCTGAACCATATAACACAAACGATGAAGATACTAAATGTACGGTTCACCACAAGAATTCTTACACAGGCTATATGGATAGAGAGGTCATTATTCTGGAAGTACTGTAATAAATGGTCTAGCTTCTGGCTAGCACAGTGCTAGAGTCTGCGGCTGCAATCCTGCGGCCCAGCGTTCGATCCTTGCTCGGGACACGATAAAAATCTTTCACTGATGCCAGAGGTTACCACCCCTGTGAGCAGGGGGTGGGGGGTTTGAGTCAGCTGTCTGAGGTCTTCCTGCTTACGCAGCCATAGCTGAAGCTGACTCGGGTCTCACGTGGGTGGAGAGGTCTTTGGGCCACTCATCATCCTTGTGATGCGTGCTATAGTTGTGTTTCATACACATAGTGTGTGATACACTCTGTCCCATTGACTGCCACTCATTGGCGGACCTTTAACCTTTAACCAAATGACTCTGTAACTGCATAACACCAAACCGAATTATAATGTTGTATTGAAGTTACGTTGTCTTACGTTTTCTATATGTTGTAAGCCCTCGAAAACAAGAACCTGTGTAAGAATTCTTGTGGGCAAATTTACAATGAGTGGTCATGTAGTAAAGAGTTGCTACACCTGCATATTCAACACTGATGATAGTACATGGTATACCGTTCACTTATTAACAGATACAGTATGTCTCCAAAGTATGGGTACCAATCTTTCAGAGACAACAGTGATTACAGTGTTAATTTTCGTGTCTACCAAAGCCAAAGAAAGAGATATATATATATATTTTTTTCACTGCTGAAAGGGTTTTACACATCCTTTTTTTATTATTATTTGCATAGCAGATGTTTGTGTAGACATTCCATCATAACTCTCTTCTGTATTCAAGCTTCAGTCACTTTATAATCACGGAATGGGGAAGTTTGAGTGTATACATTGAGATACGACTGAGACCATTAGAGAAGAGACGTGACGTACTACAATGGAAATCCATGTTTTGTACCAGACGGAGTAGCAGGTAGAGTATAGGGTAAGAGAGAGGTGTATCCTACTTGTGTTGGGTTAATTTTGTGGTGAAGAAGTATCCAACCTACATCGTGCGTCCTATTCCACCTTTTAAAAGACAGTCTATGCTAAGTAAAATGTAAATTGGGGTTCATGCGCCATTAGGGATCAAGTTTGCCACAGTTGCCTTCCCTAGGTGTTTGTTACCTTAGGTACTCATTGCACTCACCTATACCTTTGCTTGGGATATTACCGAAAATATTTTGTAAGGCGCACTTCAGCTTTGATCCACCAACAAAAACTTATATCTATTCTACAACAGCCTGAGTTCGAGATATTCGTGATGATAACTGAGGTGTGGCGTGGGTGGTGGCACGGAACTAACTTTTTTATACCTATTATCTCCACCATATATATATATTATTATTTAAGCTAAAAATCTTTGCACCAATGCTTAAGATTACATAATGCCAGTCTTGTATTATATCAGAAATACAAATGTTAGCTATTGTCGATGAGTGATGCCAGATATAATTATATTCTCTTACTTTCCTCGTCTCTCTTCCTTACAGCAGGCAGGTTTGTACAGAGAAGTCAGGGACGATTATCGTTGCTCATCCATTGACATCGAGCGACAGCAGAACATAAAGGTATGATGATGATATATATGCTGTAAACTATTTTTTTATGCTTTCCCCAAATTTCACAACATCAATAGGAAAACAAACAATGACTGATGGTGATGAGGAGAGTAGTATACATGTGTCCAGGTTGTGTCTCGTTAGTGTGTACCCACGTCAGCAGAACTCCAATACCAACTCTTACTCCTCAATGTGCCTAAGCATCTCGAAGAACGAAATTGAACATGATTTTGAGCCTCTCTCTTGTTTATTTTTCATATTCACAGGCGTGGATATTATACGAGCTTCTTGCCTTAACACCTTATATTTCGCAAAGCAAATCTTATAAAAATGCAATAACTGAGACGCTTGTTTATTAAGATCCAAGATTGCTACACTCAACCCCAAATTCATACCCTGAAAATAGGATACCAGTTTCTCGACATGACCTCCTCCAACACCACCCGACGTCCACTGTTACTTCATGATGGACTTCTAATCTTGGGTATTCGATATTCTAGTTACAATACACTGAACTTTTGAGTTTGGACAGCTAAACATTTGGCATATTTTTCAACTTTTGTACTGATGAGAGGGGCGATTAAAATTTCACCATTATCAGAAATATCCCTAGATAGGCAAAATGTAAAAATATCAACTGGAATGTTTTACATGTTAGGAAAAAGTACAGAAACTTACGCAATTTTTTTATTTGGTCATATATTTTTACATGGCTCAAGCACTGTATATTTACCCTCTTCTTGCTGTGTCTGGGAAGACGAAGGAGACACATTATTACTATTATTTTTATAGTCACTAATAATAATATTAATAATAATAATAATAATAATAATAATAATAATAATAATAATAATAATAATAATAATAATAATAATAATAGTTGTTGTTGTTGTTGTTGTTGTTGTTGTTGTTGTTGTTGTTGTTGTTGTTGTTGTTGTTGTTGTTGTTGTTGTTGTTGTTGTTGTTGTTGTTGTTGTTGTTGTTGTTGTTGTTGTTGTTGTTGTTGTTGTTGTTGTTGTTGTTGTTGTTGTTGTTGTTGTTGTTGTTGTTGTTGTTGTTGTTGTTGTTGTTGTTGTTGTTGTTGTTGTTGTTGTTGTTGTTTTTTATTATTTTTATTATTTTTATTTTTATTATCTTTATTGTTTTTGTTTTTGTTTTTGTTTTTGTTTTTGTTTTTGTTATCGTTATTATTAATATTATTGTTATTGTTATTGTTATTATTATATTTTATATTATTATTATTATTGTAAATGTTATTATAACAGTAGGCCTATGATCAGGATAATCAACATTGATATTATATTGTATGATGAAATTTTGTATAAGATTCCATAATCATGGCTGTATGAAGGCTTGAAGGACTCAACTACCAATAATACTGATGTGTTGGAGATGGTACATACATTACTCCACACACTTGTAAGTTACAAAGTCACCTGAGCTCCACTGTTCTCTTCTTTATGTAAAAGTGTATTATTCCCTGGATCTATTGTTGCATTATATTCACGTCGAAGCTTGTGTTTAGTGTTAAAACTCCGTGTGGTGACCCAATACATTCCAGATTAAAGTTTGGTCTTTTTTATACTGCACCTCGAGTAAATTCAGTGGTAAAAGTTGTAGTCTTGTGGGCATGATTCCGGTATAAAATAAGTGAGACCGAGAAGAAAGTATTTCTATTATCAGGAACTACCACGTGTGTAATGGCAAACAGGAGAGGCCAGATCCATTACCGAAGGGCAAATGTTACGTTGGGACTGCTGAGTCTTGTAATGGATGAAGGTCAGCCATGCATGGTTGGTCGTGGTGTCCAGCGACGCCTACAGTACGACACAAGAAAAATTCGTTTGTACATGCGGACTCTGAGGTCTGGAGGGCCTATATATATTATCTGGGAATTGCATTGGTCACATATTTGCAAAAAGATAATGTGAACAATCTCTTAATACCCCTAAATTCGTATTATTACGCTTGGGAAACTTAATAATAACAAGTCCCTTTCCCACACTTGACGCATATTGGAGACATTTCATACATTGAGATGAGCTATTTGAGTTCTTGAGTTATCTAGTGATACGTACAACCTTAAACACCCCAATAAATCTATGGTGTCTGGATTCCGAGTGATTGGCAATTTCTCGGCCTGGGACGCATACCTTAATTAAGAGGGAAGTTCAGTGTTGGCAAATCTGGAGCAACTGATTCCTCCAAAGTATTCTAAGCAACAGAACACCATTATTTTTGTTTATCTGATCCTGTTTCCTGGCATACTTTGGAGGAATCAAGATACTCCAATGACTACACACATGCCTGGGTTCGGTACACTCCTCACCTCTATACTTATCAGTGTACATAGGAGGGAAACAACAGGTGGCACTGGATATCCAAAGCACAGAATGGAGAGGAATAGAAATAATTGTATTGTTATGAACAGAGTAATAAAATATAACTGTGTCTACTCATACCTGTGTCTATTCATAGCTGTTTCTACTCATACCTGTGTCTACTCATAGCTGTGTCTACTCATAGCTGTGTCTACTCATAGCTGTGTCTACTCATAGCTGTCTGACTTGAGATCGTATTTTTCCTGTAAATAAAAATTAGAGAAATTAGTTGTCCTCTGATTCACCAACAAGAGAGTCTCCCCTTAATAAAAGTGGCTGTGAGCAAAGAAAGTCACAAGGACCACCGCCAGATTACGTCTAGTCATGTCCTTCGTTGGCCAATGCTGGTGAGAGGATTAAAGTACCTGAGTTGATCCTAACTTACGATGACATATAAACGTTTTACACCTGCCACGCCCTTTGCCCTGATCCGTCATGCACCCTGAAGACCTCCTGGCGTGGCGTGGCTTTGAGGAACGAGGCGGTGAGAAGGGAGTTAGGTAGCCCATGTACAGTCGTGGTCTAAAGTTCGGTTACTCCTACACTCTTTCTATATCAGTTGTATGTTCATTGCTTCGCCCTTTTCGTTGAATCTTTACTCCTCCTCTCCCTCCACATATACAGAGAACGCCACAAGCGAGACAGAATTTATATATTTATCTGTTTTTCTGAAACGAATAAAACTGAGTGCTGCTCGTCCGAGTAAAAAAAAAAAAAAAAAAAAAAAAAAAAAATACTCCACAAATGCTGATGGGACTAAAATCTAAATGTGGGAGATATACATATGTTTCATCGATGGTCATCTTAACCTCAACACTGTCTCAATCATTATCAGTGAACAATGTTAATTAAGAGTGTATAGTTCTATTCTTATACCTTAAGGGACCATGTGATGTAGTTAGAAAATTGGAGATATACGAGTCCTTCAAATATTGCCACGAAACACCAACTATATGGAAGAAGCTTGTTTTGTGGCATAGTCAGGAGGAATCAGAAGTCCCCAATTCTTGTACACGTTCACAGGGTCCTTAAGGGAAACGCCAAGAGTTGTTGATTAAAACGTGAAGGCCTGTGAACCCATGCAAGCCCCTCAGGTTGACTTAACGTAAACCATCCAACAGTTGGCCCACGGAGACGGAGACGACCCAAACAATCCGGTGCCGACAAGTTCACCTTAAAAGTCTCATCGGCTTCTAATTATCGCACTTTTTGTGGCGCCTTGAACCACAAAGTAAACAAGGAGGTCAAGGCGAGTGGCCGGCTCCAGGCTTCATTAATGTCCTCACCAGGCTATTAGAGAGGCCGAGACACTAGCAGGACAATAGCTGACCGAGGCATTACTGGCTGGTGGAGAGAACAAGACAAACAGAGGAGTCAATGCATAGCAGACAGTGACACGTGACGCAGAGAAGGCCAACCAAACACTCATGCCACGAGAGAGAGAGAGAGAGAGAGAGAGAGAGAGAGAGAGAGAGAGAGAGAGAGTAGAGCAGAGCAGATGGAAGGAGAGGAAAGAAGGTGAGAGAAGCAGCAGGCTCACGATACCCGAATGGAAGAAAGAGAGGGAGGAAGACAGACATTTGAAAGAAAGAATATAATTATGTGAGTTTGACAGAGAGAGATGTCTACAGAATCACGACAACTTATTCATAATTCACTGGACACTTCTTCTCGTTATAAAAAAATACGATAAATGAGAACGAGTGTCATATTTGCATTCTATACATAAACAAAATGACGTAAAGTGTAAGAGAGAAGAAATGAGAGGGAAAATATCATGAGAAAAAAAAGGAGAAGGGAAGGGAAAAAGAAATAAAAAAAAGGAGTAAATAAAGTTGAGTAAATGAGAGAGAAGAAGTGTATAGTACATTCACGGTCTAAAAAGTTCTGTTGCCTCTTCGGTATGATGGTGAACTTTGAACTTTGAGAAAATAGTGTGTTGTCTTGAATGTGACGCGAATAATGATTTCTTCTGTCTGAATATAAAGTCCAGAAGATACAATTACGTCTCAGTCATGCAGGACAATATCATCACTATCATCATCATCATTATCATCATCATCATCATTATCATCACCATCATCATCATTATCATTATCATCATCATCATTATCATCATCATCATCATCATCATCATCATCATCATCATCATCATCATCATCACCATCATCATCATCATCATCATCATCATCATCATCATCAACATCATCATCATCATCATCGTTAGGTCGTGCTGGATGATGAAGGCAAGTGTAGGTAAATGCATCATCACTATCATCATCATCATCATCATCATCATTAAGATAGCGACTGTAAAGATGGTATGGAATGAGGTTAGATGTAATGAGACGACGAAAAAGCGAAGAAATCAAGAGATCGACACAGATACGAAAAAAAAACAAAAAAATGAAAATAAGAATGAGACTTGAAAGTGAGAAAGACGAGGTGAGAATAGAGAAATAAATTGGTGGTGAAATGAGTAGAGCAGTAAAGTGAAAAGAGAGTAAATAAATTGGGTGGGCGAGAGTGGAGAAGGAAGTGAGGGGGGGAAGAGAAGTGAGAAGTGATTGAGATTTCGTGAGACGTGAGAACAATGGCAGGGGCTGGAGTGGTCAGGAACAAACTGTAGAGCAGTGAGCTTTGCAATGACTCCAGCCAGACCACACCAGACCAGACCACACCAGACCAAGAAGGAGGGGGGCGGGAGGCGGGAAGAACGAGACGGGGGCGTGGATAGGGGAGAGGGAAGGACAGGGGTGTGGATAGGGGTTGGGGGAGGGAAGGACGGGGGTGTGGATAGGGGTTGGGGGAGGGAATGACGGGGGCATGCATAGGGGTTGGGGGAGGGAAGGACTGGGGCGCAGATAGGGAGAGGGGGAGGGAAGGACGGGGGTGTGGATAGGGGTTGGGGGAGGGAAGGACGGGGGTGTGGATAGGGGTTGGGGGAGGGAAGGACGGGGGCGTGGATAGGGGTTGGGGGAGGGAAGGACGGGGGCATGGATAGGAGGCGGGGGAGGGGGGAGGGAGAAGGATGGAGGTGTAGGTGATATCATTATTATACTTCCCTCCTCGAAATGAAACTCTTTACTTGTGTGGTCATCTCATTATAGTTGTTTAATTCTTCTTGCGTATTGATGGTGAGCATGTATGGTATAATAATAATTGTTAGGGGTATGTTCTCATTTGCTTCGACTTGTCCAGAGCTCAGTTTTCATCAGTGGTTCATATTTTGCATTTCCCATTATTAGAATAAGGTGGATTTGTTGTTGGGTCAGTTAGGAATTCACTCTCCATTTTTATCCGGTGGTAATTAATATATGAGGAAAGGCAGAGTGTATGTGTGTGTGTGTGTGTTAGAGAGAGAGAGAGAGAGAGAGAGAGAGAGAGAGAGAGAGAGAGAGAGAGAGAAACAGGATGTGAGTAAGACAGAGAGTGTAAGTGAGGCAGGGCGGGGCATTCTGTTAGCTGCCACCGGAAGTTAGAAAATATGGGACCGTGGACACTGTGGCCCACTCCATCACGCAAGGTATATATAGAGTTGGTTAGTTAGTTAGTTGGTTAGTTAGTTGGTTAGTTAGTTAGTTGGGTGGTTGGTTGGTTGGTTGGGAGGTTGGTTGGCTGGTTGGTTGGCTGGATGGGAGGTTGGTTGGTTGGGAGCTTGGTTGGTTGGTTGGGATGTTGGTTGGTTGGTTCGCTGGTTGGTTGGTTCACTGGTTGGTTGGTTGGTTGGTTGGCTCTGAACGGGTCCATCTCTACTATTCTGATTCCTCTCATGACAAACCTATACGAGAAGATGGTATAGTGCAGTCATGTAAAGTATGCAACGTTGCTTCTCCCCTTATTATATAAATCGAAGGACCTGTTTGAGCCATGATTAGCCTTATTTATTATTTATTTATGTCATTACTATTATTATTATTTTTTTCTCTCTCTCTCCTTTTTGTCTCATTTGGGCGTTTTATAATTTATAATATCGTGTTAATGATGTTTTTTCCCCGCCGGCCCAAAATTACCCCTATTCCCTTCAATTACATTTATCTCGTTAAGTATCGTGTGTTTTGGTTTTGGATTTTGGTTTTCGAGGGATTAAAGATAATTCAGTATTTTATTCATCATGCACGTGATTAGAATTATCTATAGTTCTATATTGCTGCATCTTGAATACGACTTTCATATCAAAACTTGGGGGAAGGAAACAGAGCTTTCTTCTTCAACTGTTTCTTAGCATTAATTAATCCATAATTGAACACAAAAACTGGTGTCTCAAGGTAGATGTGATATATGTAAATGCTAAATATGTTAATAAGGTCTTCAGAATAAAATTATGCTATTACGATGTGGCATTAAACTTGTAGGGTTTATTTATTCCAAGGAGGGGAAAAAAGTTGACCTATTATTTATCATAGGTTAGTAACTGTTTAATATAACTCGTAAACAACGGGTTTTTGTTTGTCATAAAAAAATATAGTTGGTCTAATGCTAGGTACTGTTGAAAAAATTAATATCATGCTCCAGTAAAGAAAAACTCCCCGACATGATGGAGATTACCTACTGACTGGATCCATAATATTTTGTTAAAGAGGTTTATGAAGTGAGGAATATCAAAGAACGCCGGGGCAGATAAAAGTCAGACATAAATAAGGATTTTAAACGAACACTGAGAAGGCATTGTTGTTCTACATGATCTGGGTTTAGGAGCAACATGAACAAGTGACCCTCTATAGAAGACAAGTACCTGATAAATGGAGAGTATTAAATTGGAGACGAAAAGACAAAATGATATTATGAGGTTGCATTTAAGAGTCACCCTAATACTATTTATTGCCTTATATGTGCTCCTATAACTAGAGAAGCCTTGGCCAGACTTGAAGATATAAAGTCGAGTATAATTATCTGAGCCCTGGAAAGATTATTATTACAGATATCCCACCAACGTGTATTGTGGTCCACTGTGGGTTTGGTTTAGTTTGGTTTATATTCAGTTCATGTCCCCAGCGAGCACCCAGCGCACCTCACATCCGCCGCCAGCCCAGCCCCACATCCCCCCGTCACTTTTTAGCCCCCCAGGTGTGTCATGGTGGTGGTGGTGGTGTTGGTCATGACTGTGTGGGAGGTGGACGGGGTACAGTCAAGCTCACAAGTCAAGCTCACAATAATAAATAATAAGTAAATAAACAATAAATATGAAATAAATAAATAATGAAAGAAAAACTACACACTTTCATTAATAATCAAGTCGAGAAAACTACTCAATATTATACGATACAGTGAACCTCAGAGCTCACCGATAGACAAATAGAAGAGAAACGATGGAACCTTTGATCGTGACTGTAAAGCTGGACACATGGTTCTGTTGGATAGTCATTGGCTGGTGAGTAATTCATAATGTGACAACAATGAATTTACATATTATATTGATTCAGATTTACATTAACTTTTACTCTATTTTTTTGCGAGTATTCATGTACAGTTGCCAAAAGAGGAATTGCGATAAATCTTGATGGAACTTTAGCAGTTTTGATGTTTGTGATGGGTGTATTGTTCAGTTTTTCAAAGTGATCTTCTGTGTCTGTAGTGAAGATGTCCCAGTTGTAACCATAGTAATATCCACAACTATTTGTAGGGACTAAAAGCATGTATAACAGAAGGAAATATACATATCCTTCTATAATACATACTTCTGATCCCAACAAACAACAACTATGGACATTAACCTATTTAATGTTCTATCAATAGTTGTCGCAATTCCTCTTTTGGCAACTGTACATTGACAGTCAGACTTTCATAATCACTGCCCTTCAAGTAAGATCCCACTCAGTAGTATATTTAAGATAACAATTAATGTATTTATAATAGTGAAAACAGAGGGTCGGCCTTGCTCATTCCATTAGATTGAGAGAGACGGAATATTAACCTTGTCTCCGGCCACACTCTAATGGACGAAACATGTGGTGGTGATGGGGCCTCGGGTCTCAAAATTCCCATGTTTCTCGCGGTACAGGGAAAAGAGCTCCACTTTCTCCTCAACGATGTTCTGACGAGCTTTTTCCATATTTTGCCACAAGAGGTTATACCAGGAATAATGTGTAATGTTAGTCGATCTTTTTATATCTTTCTGTATCTTGCCACCAGTTATCATTTCAGAAGTTATACCAGGAAGATTGTGTAATGTTATTCGAGGTGTCCATTTTGCTCATTCGTAGCAAGTAATTGTCCCATTTATTTTGTGTGTGTGTGTGTGTGTGTGTGTGTGTGTGTGCATCAAGTGTCGAGCCAAACATGTGTGTGTGTGTGTGTGTATGTGTGTGTGTGTGTGTGTGTGTGTTAATTCACCTACTTGTAACATCGAGGTTATCTGTTTCCTGGCATAGTTTAGAGGCATCGATAGCCCTTCAATTCACAAGGAAGAGAACAAACAGCCTTCCATTTACCGTGGGGGACTTCGGAGCAGGGCCCACCGGTCACCCCTCTCTCATCTCACATCCTTAACCCACATCAAATGAGGTGTCAAAAGCCTCTGTCCCTCGCAGCCACCCAATAAATCTGGTACAACACGATAATCTGAACCATAATAAATACCTCAGTGGTTTGATGAATGCCGCTGGTTATGGACCCTGTGATCGCCTATGAAAATTGGAGGCTTCTGATTCCCCCTGACCATGCCACGATACAAGCTCCTTCCATGTAGGTGGTGTTTCGTGGTAATATTAGAAGGACTCATTTACCTCCAATTTTCTGACTGCATTACATGGTTCCTTAATTGATGAGTGGCTGAGTATGGTATGTTATTATCCCACTTACTGAGACTTCATGTCAAACGTCCTCTTTCTTTCCGTCCTCTTTCTTTCTGTCCTCTTTCTTTTCTGTAAGCACACGAACGCTTATAAATGCTTTGATGATACTTAGAAATCTTGATAATGTATGCATCTCTTACCTGCTTATTGTCTTATGGTGTTAACAGAGAGATATACCTGTATTTGAAAAATCTGAAGGCAGTGATAGCATTAACTTTTTTATATTATATTATTCGAAGGGCTTGACAATAATTGACGAAGGAACGAACCATCTACTTCCTTCAGCTCCTCTCTTTAGTTGCTGATTCCAAAATATACTGTTTGGACACGGCTTTGGAAAATTACTGTGTTTGGATGCTAAAGAGAATGTAACACTCTAATGATGCCTATACACATCTTATATAAATACAATAGTACAATCTTGTATTTATATAAGATGTGTATAGGCATCATTAGAGTGTTAACATAAATTCATTCATCAAGAAAACCAGACACTCACAGATGAGAGGAGAGGAGAGGAAAGGAAGGGTGAGGAGGAGAGGAAAGGAGTTGGAGAGGAAAGGAAATGAAAGGTGAGGAGAGAAGAGGAGATGAGATGAGAGGAGTTAAAGAGGAAAGGAAAAGGAAAGGAAAGGTGAGGAGAGAAGAGAAGAGGAGAGGAGTTGAAGAGTAGAGGAGAGGAGAGGAGTTGAAGAGGAGAGGAGAGGAGGGGAGATGAAGAGGAGTTCGAGAAGGAGAGGAGAGGAGACTAGAAGAGTTGAAGAAGGAGAGGAGAGGAGAACAGAGGAGTTAAAGAGGAAAGGAGAACAGAGGAGTTGAAGATGAAAGGAGAGAAGAGGAGAGGAGAGGAGAGAGTACGACAAGGCCCCAAGCATATAATACCCAAGAGCAAGACAGTGATTATCTGAGGTGATGCTGTGGGGTGTTTTTAGCAGGGACTGACCACTTCTGATACCGACCCTTTTTACTGTCCTAATGGGGGTATGAACTCCTTCTCCGCCTTGTTCTCGGGATAATCTGTCTTGATTTACGACGGTGGGAGTGAATGGCTCGTCTCACTATAGCCCGTAAATTAGCCTATACCCCAAGGATGAAGTTCTATAAGGGGGTTAGATTTATGATGCGCCGCGGCAAGTCACCCAATGATAAAATGCTTATGAAAATGAGATGCTCTTAGTTAGTGAAGGTGCCGTGGTCTTTTCTCCATATCATATCTATCATACAAAGAATACTAGCCAGAAAAATAATTCCCGTTTCCTATTATGGGTTTAGTTGATTTACATGTACTGCATAGCTTGGTTTTAAAGAAGTATAATTATAGACTTTATTAGTTTGTGTCCCTCAAGTAAAAAACATAATATATAAAGTTATATTTTCGAAAATTGACAAGCGTTCACTATACTCTCTGGAGTGATTAGGCCTACTGTGTTATTATTTTTTGTTAAGGGGGTGCGGGAGTAGGGTATAGGCTTGGGGGGGGTTGGGGGGTGCGGGAGTAGGGGACAGGCTTGGGGGGGGGGGGTGCGGGAATAGGGGGACAGGCTTGGAGGGGGTAGAAAGTCTGTCCCCTATTCCCACACACCCCTAACCCCCCCCCCCAAGCCTGTCCCCATACTCCCGCACCCCCCAAAACCCACCCAAGCCTGTCCCCCTATTCCCGCACCCCCTTCATGGTCACGCTGAGACAAACTCGTAATTTAGGAAAGTTGGGCCGAAAGTACTAGTCGATTTTAATTTCCTAATGTCCTTACTTTAATGAACTACATAATCTTCTTCAAATTAGAAATATTATCATTATCATCACGAAAGATAAAAATGTTAAAAGCAGTGCCCTGAAGAATAATTAATTAAACAAAAGCAGCCGAGAAAGTGGAAAAAAAAAAAATCAAGTGACTGCAATATTCAAGACGAAAATTAATACCCAAGTTAGATGAGGCAGGTTCATGTTACTCACCGCTGCATGTGTACTCATTTACACTGTCTCATTCATCTCATTATTATTTACTCTTATGGCGTCTATGTCTTTGACGAAAAATTGGGAGTTACCGATTAACTTAAGCGTTAATCTTCGTCCTAATTTAATTTTTTGTTTAGTCCCTTGTTATTAATATATTTGTATCTTTATTAATGCGATGACTCTATGATAATTTTTATTTTTTCTAAGGTGATATCAAGCAAAGTGTTAGTCGGCAAGAGAATTATTAATAGGAATGTGGGGATAATATTTTTTCCTCTCTCTCTCTCTCTCTCTCTCTCTCTCTCTCTCTCTCTCTCTCTCTCTCTCTCTCTCTCTCTCTCTCTCATAAGTATGTATTCAGGCTATGTTGGGAGATGTGGTCAGTTCAGTGTGTGTGTGTGTGGTGTGTGTGTGTGTGTGTGTGTGTCGTGTGTGTGTGGTGTTCGTTTGTGTGTGTGTGTGGTGGGGGGCGGGGGAAGGCTGGGTTGTGTAGAAATAAAGTCATGGTCCTTTGATATGAAGTCGGGGTGATCTGTAGTGTAAATAAAGTGCTCAAAAATATGATTATCCTGTATGGTGAGAGTGTGGGTCAAGGCCATGCAGCATATCACCGACTGGTTATTATTATTGGTGTGTGGGATAGAGGTCGCAGTGTTTAGGGTGTGTGGGAATGTGGCCAGAGGGTGTGGTGATTATAGGATGTTAGGGTGGGATGGGACCAGGGGGGTGTGGGGATATAGGTAGCCTAGTGTGGGTGGGTGTTGTCAGGGCGTGTGGGGATGTGGTCAGCTTAGTGTGGGGTGTGGTCAGGGTGTGTGGGGATGTGGTCAGCTTGTGTGGGGGCTAGTGGGGGTGCCTGTGTGAGACTATTGCCAGCTTAGTGTGGGGTGTTGCCAGGGTGTGTGAGAATATAGCCAGCTTAGTGTGGGTGGGTGTGGTCAGGGCGTGTGGGGATGTGGTCAGCTGAGTTTAACGTGATATTTCAATGCCATCCCGAACTGACCTTGGTTTATATAACTCAGTCAGTATTGGAGAAAAAAATCACCAACACCTGCAGTGCTTTTGTGAAGAATCTCAGAGCGTAAAATTTGAATTTTTTACGCCTGCTTTATTTGTATATTCATGCATGCGTTATTTGTATATTCATGCATAAATGCATATATTATATAAGCACACAATATATTGATTATCTACCACAGCATCATGAAGGAACATTGTAAGATTATGATACCTGATGTAAAGTTTCATGTTTGTCTATACGCAGTAAGTTTTAATTGGTATGAAACTCCTCAGACCTTCTTATTGCGATATATTTGTAGTGTGGTGTACATGTTGATGACCAATGTGGCCTGGTATTAGTGGCATAATTAGACACGTATATTCCTTCCTCTCCAATATCCACGTCACCCAGGCCTGCTCTTTCCTTGCCTGTATCCATTTCCATGTTATGTTCACCTTTCCTTCCCTTTTTTTCCTTTTCCTTTTTTGCCTCACTTCCCTTTCCTCCTTCCCCTTTTTGTTTCACTTCCATTTCCTTTCTTCTTCCCCTCGCCCTCCCTTCCCCCTTTCCTCCTTTCCCTTCCCTCCCTCCCCATTTCCTCCTTTCCCCTTCCTTTTTTTTTTCCCTTTCATCTATTTCCCTTCCTTCATTCTCCCTTCCCTCATATTCCCTCCCCTCTTTTGGCCCCTCCCTCTTATTCCCTCCCCTCTTTTGGCCCCTCCCTCTTCCCTCTTTTCCCTCTCCCCCCTTTTTCCCTCTCCCCCCTTCTGTCCCAGGCGGAAGCTCGTGCCAACTGGACACACTGAATTATTACTTCGAACCCAGGCGTGCAAAATCAACCCTTTTTTCCCCAGTCACTGCCTGCAAATAAAGAGGACGGAAATGATGTGGAACTCTGGCGTGACTTAATCTGTCTGTCTACGTGTGTGACGACGGACGGTAGGAAACAGAGTGAGGGAAGGAAGGCTGGCTGGTTGGGTGAAGAGGTGGGTAATGACAGAAGGAGTCGAGTGCCAGTGGTGTAGCTTAGCTTAGTACACTGTGTAATACAAACAAACTGATAAAGACTCACACACTCCAATCAAGGCGTCACGAAAAAAAACCTGACATGAACAGTAAAAATAAAATAACTTACACGTTACATCTACCTAGCCTAATCTATCACACTTTTCCTTGTCATCCAGTACAATTTCTTCATTATTTAGGAGGATAACCGATTTAAAAAAATATCTATGAAAACTAACAGTGATGGTTTCATGAATAGATGAAAAGATAATATTCAAGATCAATATTAATTTACACCATAAATATATTTCGTATTTGGTAGTGGATATTAATCTGTTTCCTAGATATTACCATTGATATCATACGTGTATATAGAAAACTGTAAAAGATTAATAATGTTCAGGAAAATATCTCTGACTTCTTCCTAATAATTTGGCTGGTTTCGTTGAGGTGTGGATTGAATAAAATGTCGACTGATTAATGACATCTATGTAGAATCATTTCCTGAATTATTATGATTGCAAATATCAGCTTACCCTGAAAATGTAAATAATATTTTTCCTTATGTGTAATATGGGGCAGTAGGTGTGTATCAATTTGCTTTATCTTTATAATATTGATTTTTTATTCATATATATTTTATATATTTATTCATTTATTTATTTATTTATTTATTTATTTTTTAAATGTTTGTAGTCATCGTGTGTGGTGTCGGATATTTTCAGGCAATTACGCGAACTATTTTTTTAGTGGTGACAGTGTTGACAGAAAATTTACAACAGAGAAATATTTGAACATGGTAATGAACAAACCTACAGGTACTGCTTTGGTACACAGTTTGCACAGACATCTGATATTTTTCCACATTCCAACGTCCTGTGTTACATATTGTTCACTATATTATGGTGACCCTAATTTAGTGCATTTTGTACATCGCGTGCCTCGACACACTAACCATGCACCGCTGGATGCAGTAAAACCGGAAAATCTAACAAATATCAATACCGAGTTGCACACATCCTGCCTCAACATTGCAGTCACTGTTACAAGGTCGACACACAGACCTACATTGTATATGATATTATTCCGCCTGTTGTCATTGCCATTATGTGACCGCTACAACTACAAGATTGATATCAGTACAAATTATGCCTTAACCGTCCATTCAGTGATATATATATATATATATATATATATATATATATATATATATATATATATATATATATATATATATATATATATATATATATATATTACTCGCTACAAAGTTGAAGTAAAGGATAAAAATAAAGCACTGAAATTTACGCTTATTAAGGGACTGTATAGTATAAAAAACAGAGACAAGGTGTTGTGTCGAGAGAGGGTTAGGACAAGTGCGGTGGACAAAGATAAAAAGACAGGTTTGGTGAAGGAGTGAAAGTATTGGTGAAGTGGAGGAGGCGTTTGATAGACAGATAGATGAGGCAGGTTAGGTGGAGTGCAAGTGTGTATTGAGAGTAGAGTTATGGTAGAGAACAGATGTGTGTGGAGGATAAAGTTATGGTGGAGAAACAGGCATAGTGGAGACAAAACACGTGTTGTATAGAGTCAGGGCAGGTGTGTATGGAGAACAGGTGTGTGTGTGTGTGTGTGTGTGTAGTATAGAGGTGTGGTGAGGAAAAGTACTACATAAGACTGACTTACACCAGAGCACAGCACCTACGGAAATACGGTATGTTAATGAGATGATTTGAATATTAATATGGTTGCTTCAACATTTGCATATACTTTGGATGTTATGAATGTTTCATGAGCTTGTTTAGTGTTCGCAGGGATTTATGCCACTTCTACAGTCCAGTACATAAACTTTTGCCTCACTTTATACCCGTAAGATAAAAGTTACTATATTGTTTACTCAATTTGGTGTGGAAGATGGATGCACATTATTATATTACAATTTAAAAACATACAATAATTATATCTTAAATACGTCTTTATGATCAGAATAAATAAAATGGTGGGTGATACGTGACTTGTGAACCCGGCTGTACAGTAATCAACAGAACACAGTGTTTCATTTGTACTCGATACTCCCTCATCTGACTAATTATACCATTTAATTTATATTCTCTTGCCGTAGATGTGTTTCCCTTATGATTGCTATTGTTCTGGCTGGCATGAATGATAGCCGGACTCTCTCAACCAGTATTTAGATGGTTAAGTTGGCCCTGTACTTTGCTATATACTCATTAATTGAACCTCAAATGGTGGGAAAATTTTTGTATTGTTTTTGTTGTGTGTGTGTGTGTGTGTGTTTGTGTGTGTGTGTGTGTGTGTGTGTGTGTGTGTGTGTGTGTGTGTGTGTGTGTGTGTGTGTGTGTGTGTGTGTGTGTGTGTGTGTGTGTGTGTGTGTGTGTGTTGGCCTTAATTAAGGACCCTGTGATCGTGTATGAGACTTGGTGCCTTTCAATTCCTCCTGACAATGCCATGAGACAAGCTCCTTCCATATAGGTGATGTTTCGTGGCATTGTTTGAAGGACCCACTAACCTGCAATTAATTTTCTGACTTTATCACAGGGTCCCTTAATAAGGATGTAGAGTATTATAATACTATTCGTTCTCGCTGTCCCTCCTTACTATCACCTTCCCTTTCGTGTTACAGACTTATCCAGGCCTAGAGCGTTGTTCTGTCCTCCTCTTAGATACTACTTAAATTTTATATATGTTCACTTCAGACATTTTTGTGTATAGATTTCCACTTTTTACAATTTTTATACAAAGAGATCCATCATTTAATTAAGGGACAGTACAGTGTTGGTAAATCTGGAGCAACTGATTCCTCCAAACCATTCCCAGCAACAGGCCACCATAAATTTTTTTCATTTGGTCCTGTTTCCTGGCATACTTTGGAGGAATCAAGGCACTCCAATATATCAAAAGTGTACTATACCCGACCATGACTTTTGACGTCCCCTGTACAGCGACAACCCAAGGCATGTTATCTGAAGAGTAAGACACGCTTCTCTAATTGGCTGTTTACGACCCATTCTACCTCGAACTTCTTGTGAAAGGAGAGATAACTATAGATAATTATACTTGACCCAGAGACAATAATAATGGGAGCTAAATGTCTAACTACCTTAAAATTAACTATCTTATAAAGAAACTTAAACTATTTTTTTATATAATAGAAAGTAACCTGAAGAAGCTACATGCAGTGGTTGAATATTTTTTTGTGATTTTTTTAGAATATTTTGTGTGTTTAATGAGCAATGTACAGTAATTTGATTAATCAGTGAAAGCTCGCAAAAAAAATTGATTGTGTGATTCTATTGTTTATCTGTTTTCTGAGTATTGTGGAATTGTGATGATGGTGGTGTGATGGGGTTGTGATGGTGGTGTGATGGTAGTGTTGTGGGGTTGTGATGGGGTTGTGATGGTGGTGTGTTGGGGTTGTTATGGTGGTATGATGGTGGTGTTATGGAGTTGTGATGGTGGGGTTGTGGGGTTGTGATGATGGGGTTGTGATGGTGGTGTGATGGGGTTGTGATGGTGGTGTGATGGGGTTGTGATGGTGGGGTTGTTACGGTGGTGTAATGGTGGTGTTATGGGGTTGTAATGGGGTTGTGATGGTGGTATTATGGTAGTGTTCTGGGGTTGTGATGGTGGTATTATGGTGGTGTTATGTGATTGTGATGATGGTGTTGGTATTGCTGGCAAAGTGTGTAGTACTGGTAGAGAGAGTGATGACTGATGATGATGATTATGATGATGATGATGATTATGCTAGTTGTGATGTTGTGAGTGTTATGGTAGTGGAGGTGATAGTTAGTGATCCTACAAATGAAGGATAGGATAAATAAGTAAATGAATCATGTTTGTGATATAAACGATGTTCAATTTGTAATAAGAAAGCAGCTGAATGTGAAAATTTGAAGAAAAAATACTGATTTATTATTTAAAAGTCCAATTTGATAGACAATGTAAGTTACAATGATATCTTCTTGAGGCCGTATCCTTACATAAAGAATTCATTCATTACACTCATTACAACTATACTGACATCTCTTACCTCTTCCACGTGTACTCTCAACTCACTAAAGATTTCTCTGGCAAATTATATCGTCTGGTGTTAACATTCACTTACTTCTTCTCCTTCACAGATGTTTGCAGTAACTTCCCTTCTAATGAAACAAACTGTAAAACTTCTTCTCCTGAACGTGTTTGACCCACTGGCTCACTAGTTTTCTGAGAGGGTTGTTTCACCATTCCTGCCAACGTGCTTATTTACACCAGTATTAGTACCTCTAGCGTTATCAAGTCAGTGTTGATATTGTTGTTACGTTAGTGGTACTCGCGTAGTTATGTTGTTACGTCAGCGTTAGTGGTCGATAATTCATTGATGGTAACGTCTTAGTGCTAACGTCGGTCGGGTAGATGCGTCAATGTTGGTGGCCTTATTACCCTGTTATGGCATTGTTGGCAACGGTGTAAAGTCACTATTGCCAGTATTGTTATAGTATTATGGATAGCGTTGCAACAGTAATGTGAACAGCGTTAGCTTCATTAATTATGGCAGAGATTTTATGTTACTGTTGTCGTCGGTGTAGTAGCGGCATTACTGATACCAGAGATACGTCAGTGTTACAACGGTGCTGTTCTTTGCAGCTGTGTTATCTCTAGGTTTTCACCATTTTTTCATTGTTGGGAACATTATTATGACCACTGCGCTGGCAACGTTGCAAATGTTGAATAGGCGCTATGTCAATGTTGGCAGCTGTACTGTATATAGCGACAGACAGGCAGGCAGGGAAGCTAGGATGACAGGCCAGCCACCGGCCACACAGCTTCTGCAACTTTTTACCCTCGTATCCCCTGAGTTATGCTGACCAAGTAATTTACCGGTGTGGGGAAGGACTGTACGGACACTCCCTGCTCAAAACATCACGTGCCGTAGGAATCATCGGCACTTCTTATCAAGGTTGGGGCACGAACCCACGCCACGCTGAGAAGAACTTTTGCATACTTAGATCTTCAACATTAATATCATACGGATACACACAAACTCTTTGGCTACGACCGGCCTTCCCAGCTGCAAGTTAAATCTCCTGGCTTAAATAGATAGTGCAAAGGTCTGGTTGGTATTCATACGTTCCTAAACATTCAGCTTCTTCTCTATCAAACATTTGCAAAAAGTTACATTTTCTCAGCAAGATGTGACAGTCCAGTATTTTCAAAGAGGTGTATCACCGCTGAACGCTTTCATACATCTTCCAGCGAAAAGCAAATGGAAGCACCGGTATTGATAGAGATGCACACGCAAAAAGTTCATCATATTTTCCAAGAGCACATTGACGTGCTTTCTCAGTAACATACGACCGTCCTGTTTATCAAAGACCCACCACTGAAAAGCAAATGGGAGCACCGGTATTGATGGAGGTACCCGGGCACTCACTCACACACACACACACACACACACACACACACACACATACACATACACATACACATACACATACACATACACATACACATACACATACACATACACATACACATACACATACACATACACACATACACATACACATATACACATACACACATACACACATACATACTATATGCTCACATATACTGTACATACACACACACACACACAGACACACACATACACATACACACACACACATACACACATACATACTATATGCTAACATATACTGTACACACACACACACACACACACACACACACACACACACACACACACACACACACACACACACACACACACACACACATACTATATACTCACATATACTGTACACACACACACACACACACACACACACACACACAGAAGCAAAAAGTTGATCATATTTTGCTAGAGCAGGTTTGGGGGACGCACGTGCGGGCCCCACACTCAGCACAGCAAGCCACCCCAGGTTTGTTTTGATGCACACCCTGGAGGAATCAGTAGCCTCCAACCCACTGGAAATCCTCTAATCCCTTATCCCTACACAAGTTCCTTCATTTGCCATTACTTGAAACCTTCGCCTGATGCCACGAGGAATATACTATGAAGAAGAAGAATATTACTGGTGGATATATACTGTTGCATATCATATCTGTCCATTAATTCTCGTGAAAATCTGTTTATTACTTTTTGCGATATCTTCCTTACAGACAGACAAACTGAAACAAAAACATGGCTTCTTCAATTTGGTAACTAGTTAGGAAAATATAAGGTATAGTAAATGAAGTCTCCCGATTCTCTTCCAGTCCTAAGGAACGACGAAATAGGCTCCTGCCTCTCATAGGATGTCTGAAGGGCAGTTAAAGTCGGGAATGGATAAGGGAAAGTACTAAACGCAGCTCCCTGTCTTCCCAGATTAGAGTTGAGTTGGTCACTGTGCAAACCCGTGTGTCACTTTACTCGTCCAGCCTCAGATAGTGTTTCTTGAAGGGCTGAGTGACTTTAAGGACCCTGTGATCGTGTATGGAAATTGGAGGCTTTTGATTCCTCCTGACTATGCCACGAAACACGCTTTTTCCATATAGGTGGTGTTTCGTGGCAATATTTCAAGGATTCCTATACCTTAAAGTTTCTGACTATATCACAGAGTCCCTTAAGAGAGTCATCTGTCGTGGACGATTAGATTCTTCCAAACTATATGCCAGAAAGTAGAGTTGTATCCCAGGATGCGAGTAAAAGATCTATTTTGTGCATTATTTGAAGGCATCAGCAGCCTTATTACTCGCCAAAACAGAAAATAAACCCTTTAACGAGTTTATGGTAAAAGTAAAGCTAAGGTTTTCCAATTTATATAACCCAAATAACTTCATCCTCAGTCATAAATATTCCAGCATTTCCTATTATATATATTTTTTTTTTATGCAGAAAGGTGTAGTTCTATTCAATTTTATCATCTCAAGAGACAGACTTATGAGTATTAACTACACGAGGTACATTAACACCAAGTAACCACCAAGGATTTGAGTTGGACAAGGAGGGTTTTAACTTCAACCTGCCCCATTCCATACCAACTGATGACCCTTCACTCGTCCTCTCATGTTGTCGGTCAGCTCATTAGCCTTTTCAGGATAATGACATACTTGCCTTCTCTGGTTACCTTGCACCAGACTATTTACAGCGCGGTTGAGAAGTCCCTAATACATTTGGGCAGAAATCTCCACCTCACACTCGTTCAAGATTTAGTCATGTAAAGTTTTCCACTCGTTCCGAACACCGAACTTGTATTCATTATATACAGTACTAGTGAATAATATATGCAACAGTGGGATGGGTATTACAATGATAATTATTTTGTACGTGACTAAAAAAGGGCCTCCTTCTTCTCACATTTTCTTAGGTTTTATGTATATTTGATGTAGACAGAAACAGCATTACTACATAATTTTACATAATGTACAGTAGTTATTACCTACAATACTAAAGCACTGGAAACTATTCAAAAGGACCAATGCATTGTTGCCAAGTTAAAGACATTACTGCAATAATTTACATCAAGATCATTGAAATACACAACAGCAGAGGGTGTAAGTTGAAGACGAGAATTGTTACGGCCCCAAGTCTGTCCTTCACCCATAATAAAAATGTAGTGTGGGTAAAACGGGAGGAGGTGAGACGTCATTATGGTTTTACCTGTTTCCTAGTGAGGGGGTCCCTGTGGAGTCACAACCCACCAACCACTCCCCACCACCACAGCCACCTCCCTCCTCACCGCGACACCTAAGCCCTACGTACAGTACCATTCTCTTACACCACGATACCACACCTACAACCACACTCCAAAACTCACCCACCACTATCACCACCATCACCAACAGTAATGGTGATGGGGTAACACTATAGTGATGATGGAGTAACACTAGTGATGATGGGGTTCCTGTGAGTAGTGGGGGTGATGGGGTTCCAGTGGGTTATGGTGGTAATGGAGTACAACAGGGCAGCCTCTCTCGCCTCACTTTCACCATCGTAAACTAAACCACAACATTACGACCACTAACACTCTCGGGGGCCTTACATATATATTATACATTTTCAGAGAGGCTGTTTTATGAAGAATGGTTGGTTGGTGTCTTAATACAACACCTATAGTCTGTCTCAGTGGGTTACTGTGTTTTATTCTTAGGTTCTGTGTCGTCTTGAATATTTTGCGTTTTAGGAACAAGGTTTTTGGTTTTATTACTAGGAATGTGTAGTTATGTATGTCATTAAAAGGTTCCATGCTATGACATTTCAATTGATCCTGACCGGTTATAGATCATTTTTTAACATCGTTTTTGTTTTTGTGTCATGCTGTTAAAAATAAAACCTTCAGAATAATTTTACACTGAGAGAAATGGGAAAGGTTACAACTCATTCTAGAGAGTAATGGTAATCAAGAAACAACTGAAGAGCTGTGCCTTATCGCTTCATAAAAAGTGATCCCTGATACACGAGGCATTATTATGGGCCTCAGAAGCTGACACGAGCCACTCCATATCTCTCACTTCCTCGTAAAGCTTATCTCGTATATGGCGCCGGGGCCTCAACAACTGCCCCTCGATGTAGAAAAGGCAAAAATAAAAAGCACAGATGGTCAGATTGCTGGATAAAAACTAAAAGGTATAAATTCTGGCATAAGGTATAGCTAAGGAAAACTATACATAACAGAAATATATATTATTTCCATTTTTTTTTTATCTTGTTGGAGTACGTTGCTTTGTATCAATGATGCTTGAAAGCTACGTGAAATTTAGAATAATGTGCAATTTTGCTTAATTAATATGTTGAACTACGAAAGCATATCAACGACAGTCCATGTAAATATCAACGGATATATTATTAAGTATATGACCTGACTCTCAGAATATAAATTAATGATGTGAGAGATTCCCAAGTGAAAGGATAAAGAAAGAGAAGGTAACTATAACTATAACTATATAACTATATTATTTGATTAAATGAAATTAAGTAAATGAGGAAACTTATCATAGCGCCTCTCAACTCTTTTTCCACATAGTGCATAAGTATTCTAAAGATTTTTTGTCAATCAATATGGCAAAACGGAGGACGGGATCTGATATAAATTGCAGTATTAGAGATCCATTCCAAACACTATACTTAAATAAACAATATGAGAATCCTTTGGTAATGAGTATCTACACATAAACACACATAGTGCAATACAACACCTGGTAACCTTAATATGAGAATCCAATGATAATGAGTATATATATAAACACACTTAGTACAGTACAACACCTCGTAACCTTAATATGAGAATCCTGTGGTAATGAGTATCTACACATAAACACACATAGTACAGTAAAACACCTCGTAACCTAACTATGAGAATCCTTTGGTAATGAATATAGTACAGTACAACACCTCGTAACCTTAATTAATTACCTATTCACTTACGGCTTGTGGGATTCAGAAGTCACACTCTGATCACAATTGGTAATTAAGCAAATCTTGATTAGGTTATCTCTGGTGCCGCCCTCTGTCACACGGGGGCTCCGGGCGCCTTGTGGATTACCCTTACCTTATCTCACTGCGGCAGCCCCACACAGAGGGAGGGAGGGAAGTGGAGGGGAGGCATGGATGGAGATGGTCGCGTGCCTCTTATCTCTGACTACTCCACCTCTCCCTTGTCAGCGTGGCTAGCTCATTCTACTCGTATGTCTCTGTCTGTCTTTCTGTCTGGTAGTTGGCTGGCTGACTGGGGAACTCTTTATCTTCGTTTCTCTCTCTCTCTCTCTCTCTCTCTCTCTCTCTCTCTCTCTCTCTCTCTCTCTCTCTCTCTCTCTCTCTCTCTCTCTCTCTCTCTCTCTCTCTCTCTCTCTCTCTCTCTCTCTCTCTCTCGTGTGTATGTCTTTTTTTATTTTTATCATTGAGCTGTTCTCATTTTAGTTATTGAATCTTTATTTCTCATTACTAAAGGGTTAATACAAGTTGAAAAGATAAGAGTGGAGATAAAAAGTAGGTAGAATTTGATGATGGAAAAAGGGACGAAGGAAAAACAGCGAGAAGAGAATGCGAAGAGGACTGAGATAAGAGATAGGAGATAAAGATAAAGAAATGAGAGGTAAGATCCATGAGATGAACATTTTGAGGATATAACTGATGAAATAAGAAAAAAAAAACAGGAATATAGTAACGACAAGGAAGGAATGAGAAGAGTGAGACAGACAGACATATAGACAAACACACAGAAGAAAAGAAAGATATATATATATATATATATATATATATATATATATATATATATATATATATATATATATATATATATATATATATATATATATATATATATATATATATATATATATATATAGAGAGAGAGAGAGAGAGAGACAGAGACAGAGACAGAGACAGAGACAGAGACAGAGACAGAGACAGAGACAGAGACAGAGACAGAGACAGAGACAGAGACAGAGACAGAGACAGAGACAGAGGCAGAGACAGAGACAGAGACAGAGACAGAGACAGAGACAGAGACAGAGACAGAGACAGAGACAGAGACAGAGACAGAGACAGAGACAGAGACAGAGACAGAGACAGAGACAGAGACAGAGACAGAGACAGAGACAGAGACAGAGACAGAGACAGAGACAGAGACAGAGACAGAGACAGAGACAGAGACAGAGACAGAGACAGAGACAGAGACAGAGACAGAGACAGAGACAGAGACAGAGACAGAGACAGAGACAGAGACAGAGACAGAGTAAAGGAAAAAATAAATAAAAATAAAAGGGAAGGGTATCGAGAGAAAGAAAGGCTTTAGGACAGGAATAAATTAAAGAGGACACTGAACAGGAAACGAAACGCCAGGAAAAGACAGACAGACAGAACCAGAGGAAGACAATAGAAAAGAGGAAGGAAGTCGACGAAAATGAAGTCCAAAGACGGGGTGAAGGAAGGCCAAGAAAGAAAGGAAGGAAGGAAGGAAGGAAGGAAGACAGGAGGACAATAGAGCATAAGTGAAAAGGGAGGAGGAGCAAGAGGAGGAGGAGGAGGAGGAGGAGGGGGGAGGAGGAGGAGGAGGGAGCATGAGTGAAGGGGGGAGGAGGAGGAGGAGGAGGATGAGGATGAGGAGGAGGAGGAGGAGGAGGAGGGAGCATGTGTGAAGGGGGGAGGGGGGGGGAGGAAAGGTGACCGACTGGGAGTAGAAGGAGGAAGAGGAGGTGGACGGGGAGGGAACGTGCTACCTGCCCAACCACTAATGAGCTGCCCGTGGTCAGTAATCCAGGCTCCCAAGGGGTCATTTTAGGAGCATTGTTTACTTATTGGTTTGTTTCGTCGTATGTACGGATATGGGTAGGAGGAATCTGTGGCCTTCATATTTAGGAAGTTTAAGGTCATGGTGATACTATGGGTTGGAGGAATCTGTGGCTTTTTCAGTCCTAAGAAATTTAAGGTAATTTTTTTGCATTTATTGGTTGGTTTCGTGGTATGGGTAGGAGGAATCAGTAGCCCCCAATCCTTACATATCCCCTATACCTTATCTATTCATTCCAGGGTCAGCACTCACCTACGTTTTGTTTCCCCTTTGCCAGAGGACTTCAATAATATATATTTATCTTGAGGGGGACGTTTTGTGTTGGTAAATCTGGAGCAACTGAATCCTCCAAACTATTCCAAGCAACAGAGCACTAGTATTTTTGCTCTTCTGGTTCTGTTTCCTAGCATACTTGTGGAGGAATCAAGGAACTCCAATGTACCAAAAAAGAAATACCACCTTAAAGAAAAATATATAGAATTTTGAAATGCGACATGACTCTTGGTGACGAATATACCTTTGCTCTGGTCTTGGATGGAACTCAGTGGGTCTGCCTGTCTGGGTATGAATGGCAAGTTGATGTTATCTCGGTATCGCCTTAAAGAGATGTGTGAGTATTTCGTGATGCTATCGGTTCCTTGGTGAGCGTTTCGTGATGCTATCGGTACCTTAGTCTCTCTGCAGCAGTCGATGATAATAATCCTGGTCAGTGGTGCGGAAATAATAGGTACAGTGGCGTTGGAGATGAAGAGAACCAACCAGGAGAAGGAGGAGGAGAAGGAGGAGGAAGAGGAGAAGGAGAAGAAGAAGAAGAAGAAGGAAGAGCAGGAGGAGGAAGAGGAGGAGGAGGAGGAAGGAGGAGGAGGAAGAGGAAAAGGAGGAGGAGAAGAAGAAGGAGGAAGAAGAGGAGGAGGAGGAAGAAGGAGGAAGAGGAGGAGGAGGAGAAGAAAAAGAGGAAGAAGAAAGAGGAGAGGAGGAGGAGGAGGAGAATAAAAGGGATACAAATATATACAAATTATAATCGTAGGTCGTCTTTCTTCTCTGTCCCATACCTTCTCTAAGCCCTACACCTCAGTCATTGCCTCCATCTGTATTGCCAGGAGCAAGAGTTTCTTTAGTAAGCTTCCCCGTAGAGTGAGTGAGAACGCAGTCGGGGTTGGAGATATTGTTAGATTGGTTTAGGTTAGGTTAGGTTAGGTTAGGTTAGGTTCGGTTTGGTTATGTTAGGTTAAGTTTGGTTAGGTTTGGTTATGTTAGGTTAGGTTAGGTTTGGTTATGTTAGGTTAGGTTAGGTTTGGTTAGGTTAGGTTAGATTAGATTAGATTAAGTTTGGTTAGGTGAGGTTAGGTTAGGCACGCCTGTTAATGCTTCAAGGTGTCACAGATGCTCACTCACTTATGCAGTTCCTGGCAAATGAAGGGGAAACATTGCCTCGGCCGCCCACTGCTGCAAATAAACAGTGGATGCCATTAGACTCTTAATTTGTATAGGAAGTTGATTATCACTCATCTTGATTTGTATTATGCTCGGCTCTGCATTAATCAACACAATATGACTTGAGAGGAAAAAAACAAAACAAAACAGATAATTTGCATCGATTCTGGTTTTAGTGTAAAGAGGTTGAGGCAGTGTTTCCCTTTCATCTGCTCGGAACCTCTTATTTTAGCACCTCTCTCACTCTGGGATGAATCAATGTCGGACTACGATAGGCATGTGATTTATAAAACGTTGGAATATGGCAACAATCAGTTTTGTATTACCTCAATGTGAATGATTGAGTTTACGCTACACATTCTGCTTAATTATGTACTCGTGTGGCGAACCGGTCTGTTTTTTGGTACATCATAGTAGTCCAAGATTGAGAAATCCTACATTGTTACAGAAAAACTATGTCTTTATTAAATATACCGCTCCAATTATCTGTTTATGCGTCTGTTTGTTTGTTCATTGGTGTTTTTATTTATCGATAATACACTTATAAATGCATAAAATCTTCATTCAATAAGCTAAGAAGGTTAATATTTAAACCTATTATTCAGAGGGAGGGCAAAACTGTCCATAAATCTACAACCAAAGAGTAATGTGTGTTTATGGGAGTGGAGGAACCAGAGCGTGTAATAATAATGAACCTAAAGCCCCCCAGATGAACCTTCTTAGCCTCTGCATTCACTCACAATCCATCTTTAGAGATAAGCTTCCCTCTCTAGCCTCTCTCCCTCCCTCCTCCTCCCTCTCCCTCTCCACCCGCCTTCCTCTCCCTCCTGCCACCTCTCTGCCTTCCTCTCCCTCTCCCTCCTGCCGCCTCTCTCCCTCCGCCCTCGCCTCCTCCCTCTACCCTCGCCCCCTCCAGATCTTAGCACTGTCTGGAGGAATGGGTGGCCTCCAGTTCTCCAAGAAATCTAGTTCTGTTTACTTCAGCATCACCAAATCTCCACATTTTTTTTTTATTTCGTCTCCTTTGCCACGCATCCCCAGGACTATAATAACAACAATACAGGCTTTACAAAACAAATCTTAATAATTATATACGTGATGAAAAAAGTGGACACAAGTTACTCAAGACAGATAGAGACTCGTAAACTATAGAGACAGTACAGCACCAGGAAAAATGATTACCCCATGTGTATCTCTCTCCAGCAGCAGCCGGCCATGGAGTCTCCCTTTGTGAAAAAACCCTGGTGGTGGTGGTCAGGTCAGGGGTTAGGGGAAGGAGGGGGGATGGGAGGGGAGGAAGATGATGGGTCAGGGGTTAGGATGAGAGGAGGAAGGGAAGGGAGGGAGGGGAGGAAGATGATGGGTCAGGGGTTAGGATGTGAGGAGAGGAAGGGAGGGAGGGAGGGGAGGAAGATGATGGGACAGGAGTTAAGATGAGAGTAGGAAGGGAGGGAGGAAGGGGAAGGGAAGGGGAGGAAGATGATGGGACAGGGGTTAGGATGTGAGAGGAAGGGAGGGAGGGGAAGGGA
>JAWQEG010005898.1:117500-121032 GCA_033782935.1 Petrolisthes cinctipes | reverse complement strand
GTGTGTGTGTGTGTGTGTCCAGAATAAGAGTACAGAAAATAAAATAAATTAAAAATGAATTAAAACTGAATACTATATAAAAAAAATGATAGTATTAAATTGATAGGTTATAAATTGATAGGTTATAAATTGATGGTTATAAATTGATAGGTTATAAATTGATGGGTTATAAATTGATAGGTTATAAATTGATGGGTATAAATTGATGGGTTTATTGCAAGATACTCTCACTTGTCAAAATACCTATTCTTTATGTACTGTGTGTGTGTATGTGTGTGTGTGTGTAGAGAGAGAGAGAGAGAGAGAGAGAGAGAGAGAGAGAGAGATGAAAGGAAATAATGAGAGAATTTTGGTAGCCTAGAGAGAGAGAGAGAGAGAGAGAGAGTTACAAGGAGTTACAAGGACAAGTAGCACCTCAAAAGGTCTTACGACCCATACCAAGGAGGTACCGTAGGTGTAGTAGTAGTTGCTAACTAATAGTGAGAGAAAAGTATAGTAAAGAGAAGGCTCTTCCCACCCACCTCTCCCACCCGCATTGCGGGTATGGAAATGGAAATGTACCTAACCCGGAGGAAAAAAGGCCGGACTAGGAAATTTTTGTACAGGAAAGGAGGAAACAATCACTTTAACTCTAACAGGCTTGGCAGAACTTTGTCTAACTGTTTCTTGAACTGCTCTATCGAGGAACTATCAACTACCTCTGCTGGTAGCTGATTCCAGACATTGCAGATTTTATATGTGAAGAAATTACCTAACGTATTATGGCGGAAGCGTTTCAAGTCTAGTTTCCATCCATGGTTTCTAGTTGCATTAGTGTTTAAGCTAAACAGGCACTGATAATCAATGTTTTCATATCCACGAAGGATTTTGAAAATTTCAATTAGTTGACCTCTCAAGCGTCTCGTCTCTAATGAGAAGAGACCTAGTGCCTGCAGCCTTCTCTGATAGCCCATGTGCTTAATTGATGGGATCAGTTTGGTGGCCCTAGCCTGGACTCTCTCAAGCCTCGCAATGTCTTTCTTGAGAGTCGGCGACCAGAACTGCACAGCATATTCCAAATGTGGCCGAACCAAAGAATTGTACAGAGTGAGGACTATCTCTTTGTTTCTAAATCTAAATTGCCTCTTTAAGTAACCAAGAAGCCTCTGGGCTTTCTTCTCTACTTCGAGGCACTGCTTGGAGAATTTGAGGTCACTGCTGATCAGTACACCTAAGTCTTTCTCCAAGTCAGTACTACTAATTTCACTTCCCAATAAAGAATAACTGGCTCTCTGATTGGCTGGACCTATGTGCATCACTTTACACTTGTCCAAATTGAATGGCATCTGCCATCGTTCAGACCACTCTCCTACTTTCTCTAGGTCTTTATGTAGTTGTTCTACCTTTTCAAATGATGAAGCATTACACCCTAACTTGGTGTCATCAGTAAATTTTGCAATTCAACTGACAATGCCCACATCTATATCATTAATGTAGATTATAAAGAGTAGTGGACCTAGAACTGAACCTTGAGGAACCCCACTTGTGACTGATGCCCAACTTGAGGCTTCCCCATTGATTACTACTCTTTGGCGCCGGTCAGTCAGCCAATTCTCAATCCATTTAGCAAGCATGCCCCTTATTCCCAGTGCACGGGTTTTTGCCATCAACCTCTGATGAGGTACTTTATCAAAGGCTTTCTGAAAGTCCAGATAAAGGATGTCTATTGCCCGGCACTGGTCATACTCAGAAAGCATACCGTGGAAAAATTTAATCAAGTTGGTCAAACATGAACGCCGACGCCTAAAACCATGCTGTGAATCATACAATAAATTATATGATTCAAGATGATCTACTATTCTATCTGCAACTATACCCTCCAATACCTTTCCTACTACAGATGTAAGGCTGATTGGTCGGTAGTTTCCAGGAAGATGGCGATCTCCCTTTTTAATATGGGAGTCACATTTGCTTCCTTCCAGTCAGATGGGACCTCTCCTGTTTCAAGCGATATATTGAAGATAGCAGCCAGGTGAGGGGTTACCTGGTCACATACCTCTCACAAGACCCTAGGAAGAAATTCATCAGGACCGGGAGATTTATTGACACTTAATTTACCTATTCTGTCTCTAACTTTTGCTTCACTGCATTGGACTCTTTCTATGGTAACACCCTCATGAGTAGTGCCTGGCTCAGGGATGTTACCCCCATCTTCTCGGGTGAACACTGATGAGAAATGGGAATTTAGAATGTCTGCCATCTCTTCATCAGTGTTTTGCAAGACACCGTTCCCATCATGCAATGGGCCTATCTTGTTTCTAATTGGTTTTCTGCTGTTTACATAACACCAAAAAACTCCTTGGGATTCTCCTTACACAAGGCTGCAATCCGGAGTTCCTCGTTACGCTTGGCTCTGTCTACAAGTTATTTCACCTTCCTACGTAGGTGGTAATATTCACTTTGTATCTCTAAATTACCAGTTCTTTTGAACTGGCGGTAGGCTGCCTTTCTTTTCCTAATTGTAGCTGCTATTTCTCGTGTGAACCATTTGGGTTGGGACATTGGGGATCCAACTGGCTTAGAGGGCACGAACATTGATTGTTGTGCCATAAAGCAGTCTCGAAATAAGCACCAGGACTCATTCACCCCTTGGCCCATTTCCAAATGCATTGCACTAACTCCCTTTCTCAGATTACAGAAATCTGCTCTACTGAGAGAGAGAGAGAGAGAGAGAGAGAGAGAGAGAGAGAGAGAGAGAGAGAGAGAGAGAGAGAGAGACGTCAGAACAGGAATAATTAAGTCTGTCTACAAAAACTGGAACAAAACATCTAGGTTTGGTGATGTTATTATGAAAGGAAAGGTTATTGTGAAATATTATGTATAGTGGTCAGTACACACACATACACACACATATACATACATACACATACACATACATATACACACACACACATACACACACATACACACACACACACACACTCACACATACACACACATACACACACGCACACACACAATTCTAAAAGTACCGGGTCTATCGATAATAATAATAATAATAATAATAATAAAAATAAAAAATAATAATAATAATAATAATAATAATAATAATAATAATAATAGTAATAAATATAATAATAATAATAATAATAATAATAATAATAATAATAATAATAATAATACTTTCACATAACACTGTATTTTCCGTGTAACCTTTAGAGTTGATTAGACATTACTATAACGAAGAAATTTGAACCTAATTTACCAGATAATTATAATAACTATTAATTAAGGAGGTTTAATTATAATATTATATAGTTCAATGTTAGTGGTGGTGAATCTGGAGCAACAACAACAACAACAACAACAACAATAATAATAACAACAATAATAATAACAACAATAATAATAACAACAATAATAATAACAACAACAACAATATTAATAACAATAAAAACAACAATAATAATAACAACAATAATAATAACAACAACAATAATAATAATAACAACAACAATAATAATAATAATAATAATAACAACAATAATAATAA
>JAWQEG010005898.1:107500-110000 GCA_033782935.1 Petrolisthes cinctipes | reverse complement strand
TTAGATTTAAACTCGAATGCTCTGCCGATAAAGCCGATAGTTTTATTTGCTTTCTTAATTACTTCCGTACACTGCTGACTGGGTTTTAGGTTACTTGATACTGTTACCCCTAAGTCTGTCTCTCGATCCACGCTTTTGAGTTGCTTACCATTTAACGAGTAGTTTGCTGCTACGTTACGATGTCCGATGTGGAGCACTTTACATTTATCTGAATTGAAGGACATTTGCCAAGTTTTCGCCCAATTTGACAATTTATCGAGATTATCTTGCATTTCTTTAGTCTGTGCGTTAGTGAGTACTGTATTTGCAATTTTGGTGTCGTCGGCAAACTTCGATATTATACATGAGAGGCCTTCGTCTATGTCGTTTATGTAAACTAGGAATAGGATTGGCCCTAAAACTGACCCCTGTGGCACCCCGCTCGTAACATCAGTCCAACTAGAAGATTTTCCATTTATTACCACGCGTTGTTTACGGTTGCTTAGCCAATTCTCTATCCATCTTACGGTATCGCCTTGGATTCTGTGTGATTTTAATTTAGTTATTAAGCGTTTATGGGGAACTTTGTCAAAGGCCTTTTGGAAATCTAGATAAATTATGTCTACTGCTTTATTCTTATCGTATTCATTGAAAATGTCATTTAAAAAGTCTAATAGGTTCGTTAGGCAAGAGCGTTTATTACGAAAACCGTGTTGAGTGTCTCTAAGTAAGTTGTTTTCCTCTAAGTGATTTGTAAGTTTATCTCGTATGATTGTCTCTAGCATTTTGCATACGACTGAGGTTAGGCTGATAGGGCGATAGTTGCTAGGTAGAGATTTACTGCCTTTTTTAAATATTGGTGTTACGTTAGCGAGCTTCCATTCGTCAGGTATTGTTCCGGTGTGTAAAGAATAGTTAAAGAGCAGAGTCAGAGGTTTTACTATTTCACTTTTCGCTTCCTTTAATACGCGAGGGGAGATCGTGTCTGGGCCAGGTGACTTATTTACATTTAATTTATCAATACATTTTATTACGTCCCTTTCTGTAATGCTGATATTACTTAATACCTCGGTGTTTTCATTTTGGACTGTTGTTTCTGTTGGTATATCGTTCGGGTTTTCTATAGTAAAGACTGATGCAAAGAAAGTGTTAAGGATACCACTCATTCGCTCTTCATCTGTAGTAAAGTCCCCATTCTCATCAAGTAGTGGTCCGATAGTTGACGTGAGTACTTTCTTATGCCGAATATAACTGTAGAACTCTTTCGGGTTTGTCTTACTTTGATTTGCAACGTGTTTTTCAATGGTAATTTTACTCTGTTTGATTAACTTTTTGGCTTTTCTTCGTAAGTCTGCAAACTTGGCCCGCTCGCTATTGTCATTTGTGATTTTTACTCTAGTGTGGGCGTTCTTTTTGGCGCGTAAACAGTCAGCTATGTCTTTACTCCACCACTTGGGCTTTAAATTTTGTGCTGAACGTCGGTTTTTTAACGGTATGCTGTCTTTGACCGCTTTTGTGTACGCATTAATGAAAAAGTTCCATTGTGTATTAATGTCAATAGTGTCTCGCAGACATTTCCAATCGGTATCTTTTAATATCGCACTGAGTTGGTGAAAATTAGCTTTTCTAAAGTTGGGGATTTTTTCGTAACTGTAATTTATTTCACTTCTATTGAAATTTATACTGAATGTGATTATGCGGTGGTCGCTATTAGTAAACTCATCACCCACGTTAATATTCCCTATCAAGTCTTCTTTAGTTGCAAATACTAGGTCAAGAACGTTATTTCCACGGGTTGGACTATTAACAAACTGGATAAGGGAGCTCTCTTGCAAGTTAGTATAAAGGTCTTGTCCATAGTGAGCTGATAATGGTTCTCCCCACTTTGATACTGGTAAATTAAAATCGCCAAGAATTACGGCCTCTTGCGTGTTACTCATCTCGTTAATTTGCTCATAGATATCACGGTCGGTTTGTACTGGTTGAGCTGGGGGTCTGTATAATAAGGCTAACAAAAGTTTCATCCCGAATTTATTTCTAATGAGTATATATAGTGTGTCTACGTTAGCGATATGGGGCTTTGATAATAAGATCGGTTTGAGATCATCTTTAATATATAATAGGACTCCGCCTCCCCTTTTATTTGTTCGACCTTTCTCAAATATTGTATAGCCGGGAATTTTATACTCTGCTAGGAAGTCTCTGCTTTCGGTATTTAGCCACGATTCTGTTATGCCGATTATATCGTAATTTTCTGTGAAAGTTAATTCCTCTAAATCTGTAAATTTGTTATGGATGCTGCGAGCGTTAACGTAAAATACCTTTAAGCTGTTTCGGTTTATTCTGTTTATTCGTTTTACGTTACCTGACCTTGAGAGAGAGAGAGAGAGAGAGAGAGAGAGAGAGAGAGAGAGAGAGAGAGAGAGAGAGAGAGAGAGAGAGAGGAAAACAAATTGTGTGTGTAAGAGAGAGATGTGTGTGTGTATGTAAGAGAAAAATAATGAGAGAGAGAGAGAGAGAG
>JAWQEG010005898.1:102500-105000 GCA_033782935.1 Petrolisthes cinctipes | reverse complement strand
CTGGTGGCGAACTTTGGAATGAGACAGTGGTTCTTGGCAGTGACCCAAAATCCTGTGGAAATCAACCATGGCCACCCATACCCTCATAAACTATACTTCAAGTTTGGAGGAATCAAGGCACTCCAATATACCAAAGTTGTATAATTAATTCCATAAGTAAAATAATTTGACAAGGCAATTAACAGTTGAATTTGGTGTGTGTGTGTGTGTGTGTGTGTGTGTACTTTGGTTAGGTTAGGTTAGTTTGGAGGAATCAAAGTACTCGAATGTACCAAAATTGTATTATTATTACATTAAGTAAAATAATTTGACAAGGCAATTAACAGTTGAATTGGTGTGTGTGTGTGTGTGTGTGTGTGTGTGTGTGTGTGTACTTAGGTTAGGTTAGGTTAGTTTGGAGGAATCAAAGCACTCCAATGTACCAAAAATATAATATCCCCTTAATTAAAAATGTTGTAAACCCAGTCAGAGGGGTTCGGGGTGTGGAAAATTTGGTGCCGTTGCAAAAATAAAAACAAGTAGAAGATCGTGTTGGTGGGAAGTTGTGGAGGTGGGCGGGAAAGTGGACGATATGAGGCGCAAAAACCACCCAACATTCCTATCACCCACTAGAGAGAGAGAGAGAGAGAGAGAGAGAGAGAGAAGAGAGAGAGAGAGAGAGTGAGAGAGAGAGAGGTGGGAGGAGATAATAAAGAAAGATGCATGGAGAGAGAGAGAGAGAGAGAGAGAGAGAAAGGACAGATAATGCATGGAGAGAGAGAGAGAGAGAGAGAGAGAGAGAGAGAGAGAGAGAGAGAGAGAGAGAGAGAAAGGACAGATAATGCATGGAGAGAGAGAGAGAGAGAGAGAGAGAGAGAGAGCGAGAGAGAGAGAGAGAGAGAAATGGGAAGGGGTTAAGGGATTACCAAATACTTCCTACCGGAGAGAGAGAGAGAGAGAGAGAGAGAGAGAGAGAGAGAGAGAGAGAAATGGGAAGGGGTTAGGGGATTACCAAATACTTCCTACCCGGAGAGAGGAGAGAGAGAGAGAGAGAGAGAGAGGTCATCTAGCCAGGGGTAAGTCATGACCTCACCAACCAACCAACCACTACCACTTTCTTCCTATCTATCTTTCCTTCCTTCCTTCCTTCTCTTCTCTTTCTTTTTTCTTGTTATTCCTATTCATCTTTTCTTTCCTTCTATTTATCCGTTTCTCTTCCCTTTCCTTCTTTTATCATCTTCTCTTTTATTTCTCTTCTTAATCCTTCTCTTTTTTTTTATTTTTTTTTTATTTTACTTGGTTGTATGTCTTTTAAATAATCAAGGTTTTTCTTTTTTATAGGCTTTCTCATATGTTATAATGGTTTTCCTTAGCCTACATTCCTTCGTCTCTCTCTCTCTCTCTCTCTCTCTCTCTCTCTCTCTCTCAAACACACAGTCTCTCTTTCACATACATACGCACACACTGAGTTACTATACGAGAATATCAGAAAAAATCCAAGAACGACAAAGATGGGTGGATATTATTTATCTTATATGAAAATTACAACATAAAGGAGAAGTGAAAGGAAAACTACTAAAAAAATGAATGGAAGATTTTCTAGTAGGAAGAAAAATGAGAACAGTACCTAAGAGTGAACTATTCTCCATGGCTGAAGGTGACAAGTGGAGTTCCTCAAGGCTCAGTATTGACACCAATAATGTTATTAATATATATAAATGATATAGAAGTAAATATTACATATGGCACTTATATGAATATGTTTGCTGATGATACAAAGGTACAAAGAACAATTACCCACAATGAGAGGTTACAGTAAGAAATTAATTCAAAGAATATATATATATATATATATTATATATATATATATATATATATATATATATATGTAGATCAATGGAACACATTAGGTACCTGAACAAGTGGTGTGACACACACACACACACATACGAATGTACAGAAATATACACAGGTTTCCAAATAGGGTAATAGATCAATGGAACACAATCATCAGGTACCTGAACAAGTGGTGTGTGCCAAAAAACATACATAAATTTTAAGAAAAATATGATAATTGGGTTAAAAAAAACAACAACTGAACATTACGAGCTTGACTCAATCCAGTAAAGATACAAATAGTAAGAACACATTATTTCATACACTGTACAAATCCACTCCCTCTCTTTCACACACTCACTCACAAACATCTCTCTCGCTTTCTCTGGTCACGACTTGTTAACTGACACCCGGCAATCCGATGCTCATTTGATAACCTGAGAGTGTTGTAGATGTGATAGCGAGGGTCAGGTCACTCTCTGAACTTTAATTAAGGATCCTGTGCTTGTGTATGAAAACTGAAGGCTACTGATTCCTCCTGACCATGCCACGAGACACACACCTTCCATATACGTGTGTGTGTGTGTGTTCAAAAAGATATCCTCCACCCTCATACCGCTGTGTAAATTATGATAAAACGCGAAAAACAAAATAAATAAAAAAGTACTAACTAACCAAAGAAAGC
>JAWQEG010005898.1:5000-100000 GCA_033782935.1 Petrolisthes cinctipes | reverse complement strand
TCTCTCTCTCTACGCCAACTCCTACCCTCTCTCCTCTCTCTCTACGCCAACTCCTTCCCTCTCTCCTCTCTCTCTCTCTCTCTCTACGCCAACTCCTACCCTCTCTCCTCTCTCTCTCTCTCTCTACGCCAACTCCTACCCTCTCTCCTCTCTCTCTCTCTCTCTCTACGCCAACTCCTACCCTCTCTCCTCTCTCTCTCTCTCTCTCTCTACGCCAACTCCTACCCTCTCTCCTCTCTCTCTCTCTACGCCAACTCCTACCCTCTCTCTCTCTCTCTCTACGCTAACTCCTACCCTCTCTCCTCTCTCTCTCTCTCCCATCTACCCACCATTTCTCTCTCTCTCTCTCTCTCTCAGATGAGGTTGGCAATAGTGATGGTAATAATGTTGGTATGCCTGTGTGTGTGTGCCTGTCTGTCTGTCTGTCTGTGTGTGTGTGTGTGTGTAAATAAAATAATAATGTGTGTCTGTGTGTGTGTGTGTGTTAAAATTTTACCAACCTATATATCCCTCTCTCTTTCCCAGATGATGTTGGCAATAGTGATGGTAATAATGTTGGTATGCCTGTCTGTGTGTGTGTGTGTCTGTGTGTGTGTGTTAAAACATTACCTATATATCCCTCTCTCTTTCCCAGATGATGATGTTGGCAATAGTGACGGTAATAACGTTGGTATGCCTGTGTGTGTGTGCCTGTCTGTCTGTGTGTGTGTGTGTGTGTAAATAAAATAATAATGTGTGTCTGTGTGTGTGTGTGTTAAAATTTTACCAACCAATATATCCCTCTCTCTTTCCCAGATGATGATGATGTTGGCAATAGTGACGGTAATAATGTTGGTATGCCTGCCTGTGTGTGTGTTATCTATCTCTCTCTCTCTTTCCCAGATGATGATGTTGGCAATAGTGACGGTAATAATGTTGGTATGCCTGTGTGTGTATGTGTGTGTGTGTGTTAAAACATTACCAATATATCCCTCTCTCTTTCCCAGATGATGATGTTGGCAATAGTGACGGTAATAATGTTGGTATGCCTGTCCGTCTGTGTGTGTGTTATCTATCTCTCTCTCTCTCTTCCCAGATGATGATGTTGGCAATAGTGACGGTAATAATGTTGGTATGCCTGTGTTAAAATTTTACCAATATATCCCTCTCTCTTTCCCAGATGATGATGTTGGCAATAGTGACGGTAATAATGTTGGTATGCCTGCCTTCACCATGCCTGTGTGTTGGTAGTGCCGAAGGGTTGGTACAGGAAGCCAAACTATCATCAGCCACCACCAATGTCAACAAATCACCAAGACTTTTTGTTAGATCACCACTTCTCTTCTCGTCAAACTTTAGAATCACAAGTATGTAATTAATTGACTTATATTTTGTAATGGATCGTTTATATAGAATTTTTAGTTTAATAGTTAAATAATACAGTTAATAATTACCCTATAAAATATACAGTTAATTACCTAGACTTTTTGTTAGATCACCACTTCTCTTCTCGTCAAACTTTAGAATCACAAGTATGTAATTAATTGACTTATATTTTGTAATGGATCGTTTATATAGAATTTTTAGTTTAATAGTTAAATAATACAGTTAGTAATTACAATTTCTTCATTTCAATTTCTTCTCGTCTAACTAACTTTAGAATCACAAGTATGGAATTCACTTATATTTTGTAATGGATGGTTTATATAGAATTTTTAGTTTAATAGTTAAATAATACAGTTAATAATTACCCTATAAAATATACAGTTAATAATTACCCTAGGCTTATGTTAGATCTTCATTTCAATTTCTTCTCGTCAAACTTTAGAATCACCGGTATGCAATTAACTTATATTTTGTAATGGGTGGTTTATATGGAATTTTTAGTATAATAGTTATTTCTTTTACATAATATAGTTAATAATTACCCTATAGGCTTATGTTAGATCTTCATTTCATTTGCTGACTAACTAATTAACTTACATCACGTACGAGGTCCCTTAATTAAATAACCAACTCTGTGTATGTGTGTGTGTGTTTCCAGATTTCCATGAAGATAATAATGATGATTTTGAAGATTAAATAACTCTGTGTGTGTGTGTGTGTTTCCAGATTTCCATGAAGATAATAATGATGATTTTGAAGATTAAATAACTCTGTCTGTGTGTGTGTATTTATTTCCAGATTTCCATGAAGATAATAATGATGACTTTGAAGATTAAATAACTGTGTCTGTGTGTGTGTTTCCAGATTTCCATGAAGATAATGGAGATGATTTTGAAGATTAAATAACTCTGTGTGTGTGTGTTTCCAGATTTCCATGAAAATAATAACGATGATTTTGAAGAGGATTTCCTCGGGGACACATTTAACCAGGAGAATGAGATCCCTAGAAAAACACGTGGTCAATTCATACCCCCAGACCCACCCACTAAGGAAGGAAGGCATCGTAAATACTTCGCCTTTGGTGTTATAGGTATCCCCCCGCCCCCACACGCCCACGCCCTTGTACATGAGGAGCCGCCCTTCTTTGACACCTTCGACCACGGCAAGGCGGTGCTTAAATTACAAGAAAGGAGGAAGAAAATGCGTCTCAACACTCACCTCCTCAAGAGTCTAAGGCCATATTTTCCATTCTTCAGTCCTTACTAAGATTTTTTTATACAATTCGTAATATTTTTTTTTTTTTTTTTTTTTTTTTATAATTGAGGATTTTGTTGTTGTCGTGGTGGTTGGTGGTTGGTTAATTATGGCTTGTGTTGTTGTGGTCAGTGGTTGGTTGGTTAATTATGGTTTGTGTTGTGGTGAGTAGTTGGTTAATTATGGTTTGTGTTGTGGTCAGTGGTTGGTTAATTATGGTTTGTGTTGTGGTCAGTTGTTGGTTAATTATGGCTTGTGTTGTGGTTAAGTATGGTTTGTGTTGTGTTGTGGTTAATTATGGTTTGTGTTGTGGTCAGTAGTTGGTTAATTATGGCTCGTGTTGTGGTGGTCAGTGGTTGGTTAATTATGGTTTGTGTTGTGGTCAGTGGTTGGTTAATTATGGTTTGTGTTGTGGTCAGTGGTTGGTTAATTATGGATTGTGTTGTGGTTAATTATGGTTTGTGTTGTGGTTAATTATGGTTTGTGTTGTGTTGTGGTTAATTATGGTTTGTGTTGTGGTCAGTGGTTGGTTAATTATGGTTTGTGTTGTGGTCAGTGGTTGGTTAATTATGGTTTGTGTTGTGGTCAGTGGTTGGTTAATTATGGCTCGTGTTGTGGTTAGTGGTTGGTTGGTTAATTATGGTTTGTGTTGTGGTCAGTGGTTGGTTAATTATGGTTTGTGTTGTGGTCAGTGGTTGGTTAATTATGGTTTGTGTTGTGGTCAGTGGTTGGTTAATTATGGTTTGTGTTGTGGTCAGTGGTTGGTTGGTTAATTATGGTTTGTGTTGTGGTTAGTGGTTGGTTAATTATGGTTTGTGTTGTAGTCAGTGGTTGGTTAATTATGGTTTGTGTTGTGGTCAGTGGTTGGTTAATTATGGTTTGTGTTGTGGTCAGTGGTTGGTTAATTATGGTTTGTGTTGTAGTGGTTGGCTAATTATGGTTTGTGTTGTGGTTGGTTAATTATGGTTTGTGTTGTGGTCAGTAGTTGGTTAATTATGGTTTGTGTTGTAGTCAGTGGTTGGTTAATTATGGCTTGTGTTGTGGTGGTTAATTAATTATGGCTTGTATTATAGTGGTTAATTAATTATGGGTTGTGTTATATGTATCTTGTCTCCCTCACTAATTAATTACAGCTTGTGATATGATTATTAATGATTACTAGTTAATTGTGATTATTAATTACGGCTTATAGTTTGAATAAATATATTTCTTCTTACCATGATTAATTACAGCTTTATCATCATCATTAATTACGGGCTGTGTTATCATTAAATATTTCTTGTGTTATTATGGTTAGTTATTTCTTGTGTTTTTATGTTTAATTAATTATTTCTTGTGTTTTTATGTTTAATTATTTCTTATGTTACCTTAATTAAGTTTGCGCTATCTATATCTTGTCTCCCTCATTAATTAATTACGGCTTGTCTTACCATGATTAATTAATTAGACCTTGTTATAATATTATTCTCTCTTTAATCCTCATAATTATTGACGTCTTGTGTTATATATTCAACTGTCCCTCTTTTCTTTCTATTTCCTTCCTGCTTGCTGTCTCACCTCTCTATCACCTTTTTCTGGCGCTATATGACCTCGCTGTTGCGGCTCCTAATATCAATCAATCAATCAATTGTTATATATTCCCCATAAAAATGTATACGTTTATGTTTCCTTTTCCAAAATCCAGAATGGCTAGTGTTATATTATCATCTCTCTCTCTCTCTCTCTCTCTCTCTAATTATGGCTTGTTTAGCGTTAATATAAGCACGTTTCTTTGTATAAAATCTTGCCACTGGAAGGTTACAAACATTATTACCACAACCTACAACCGTAATTTTCCAGTTTTCATCCTTCACATTCCTCTAAAATAAAATAATGATAATAAAAATAAAAAACTATAATTCTATGCCATGAAACAAGTAAACAACCTCTTTGTATCTAATAGGGAATCTCTATGCCGTGTTAATTAATATTTGAAGACACATTAAAAGGACCCTGTGATGTAGTCAGAAAATTTAAGGTAAATGAGTCCTTCGCATATTGCCACGAAACACACACACACCTATATGGAAGGAACTTGTTTCGTGGCATGGTCAGGAGGAATCGGAAGCCTCCAATTTTCATACATGATTACTGGGTCCTTAATTAAGTAGACTGTATTCTTAGTATATTGGAAGGAAGGCTACTGATTCCTCCTAATTATGCTAGAAAACAATAAAACCTCCATAGTCACAAACAGGGGATTTGTTTCATGGTATAGTTTGGAGGAATCAAGAAACTTATTACCAATTCACCAACAATAAAATTTCATCTTAACCCTGCTTTGATCTAGTAGTGAACATGTGTATATTCTTAACTGTATAATATAGAGTATCTTAGTACAGTATTATATTTTTATAATGTCTTGCCGTTAGGTTTTACAAATGGACACTTTCATATTATTATTATTATCTAGCTTCTGTACATGCACTTTCTCTTTCTGGCTAAATAAAGTATATTTTGTTATTACAGTATTATCATGTATTCCACTGAGATTATTATTAATAGTTAGGATTATTATTTTTGTTATTAGCCGTAGTAGTAGGCTAGTAGTATAATACTAGTATTTGTAGTAGTAGTAGCAGTAGTAATAGTAGTAGTATCAATTGTAGTAGTAGTAATAATAGTATTTGTATGATCATTAGTAGTATTGCTCTTGTTAATGATGGAAACAAATTAAACTACAAGTCCAGTTGTAATATAAGATGTGAATGGTGACAAACTTTGCTGAACCATTTACCCAGAGCACAACAACAACATGATGTCACTATATATATCTATACAACCATGGAGGGAGGGTGTGGCTCAAGGAATATAACATCTCCAGGCTGTAATTTACACTTTTACTCTGACTCTTGTTATTGTTGATGGGGACACTGTACTTCACTAGTTAGACTCGCTACTCGTTTCTCACCTACTGGTATGTTGTGTATGTATGTGTGTGTGCAAACCCTCTTGTTTTATGTTTACACCACCCAATTATAATACATACGTACACACATACGACATCCATATGCCAGGGTTTCATCCCTGAAAATAATGGGGATAACCAAAGCATGTCGCACATCTCACCACCTCAATAATAATAATAATAATCATCAAGCCAGGAGGGATTATTTGACACTACAGTAATTATTATTACACTGGGAACTAGCACCAAGCCCAAAGGAATATTTTGTCACACTGTGGTTTTTATATGGGGTAAAATGCAGTCATATTATTAAACAACTTTTTCTAAGAAAAGGATCTTCGTCGCTCAACTCTTAGGCTGGTAAAGTTAAACTTTTTCTTTGACGAAAAGTTATCTTCATCAATATTTTGCAATACGAATTCAGCATCCTTAATATTTTACAACACAAACTAAGTGACGAAGAGCCTTTTCCTCAAAGAAGTAGTTTACTAACACTACCGTAAGTAGACACAGTGATGGCAGAAATATATTAAGAGGGTAGTAAACTTTTGGTACATAAGAGTGCCTTGATTCCTCTAAAGTATGCCACAAGTTAAGGTAAGATAAACAAAGAATGATGGCCTGTTGTTGTTGCTTGGAAGATTTACCACCACCAACACTGTACTACATCCTTAAGGACCCTATGATCGTGTATGCCATGAAACAAGCTCCTTCAATATTGGTGGGGTTTTGTGGCAATATTTGAAGGACTCGCTAACCTCCAACTTTCTGACTACTTCACGGAGGCTCTTAAGGGGAAATTCTCTTATTGTTGAATTGGAAGGCTACTGATTCCTCCCAACTATACCAGAAAACCAACAGACGCCCTTAGTGGTACTAGTAAGGGATCTGTTTCATGGCATAGTTTGAAGGAATTGGAGACCTTACAATTTACCATCAAATTAATCTCCCCTTAAGCAATAAGGTTTACAATAAGCATGATAAAGTAAACACTAAACTGGGTCTGTATAATCATGTTATTAAAATTTTAGATCACAGTACTGTTTGTCCTAATTAACTGAAAGACAACAATGGATTACTGTATATATGTGTATAACCTTTATCAAAATTATACATACAGTATTCTACCTGGGATACTTCAATTCTTTTGTAAATCAAGAAAAATGTATTAAATGATATTCAGAATTACACACGTATCCACAAAACCCTGAAAACAAATAAAAGATAACATGAAATTTTCAGAACTTGAAAAAATATGTAAAATAAAAATAAAAATGTCAGTAATAATAATAATAAACAAAAATATTGAATTATAATTTTTCCCACATATAAACAAAACTATTGAGAGATATAGCAAAAATTAATATATACCTGTAATATATTTCATACAGACAACAAAATGAAGGTCAAAACACAAAATGGATGGTGTGGACATAAAAATAATCTTACCATCTCATTTGTTTCATTAGTCTAATTCTACAACACAGTAAGTCCTCATCACTCCCACAACAACCACAACCAATATTAGTTCCAGACCTGATATGTGTGTGAATGTGTTTATTTGTGTGTTTTATTAAGGGGGTAATAATACACTTTAGGTATACTAGAGTGCTTTGATTTCTCCGGTGTATGCCAGGAAACAGGACCAGACTAACATAAATAATGGTGGCCTGTTGTTGTTGTTGCTGTTGCTGTTGCTTGGAATACTCTGAAGGAATAAGTTGTTCCAGATTTAACACCCCATTAATATTTTACAGTGGTGGTTTGTGATGTATTCTAAGCCACAATTCTACTACTTAACAATCTTGTCAGTATTTTATATAAACTCGGTGGGAAGTAAATATTTCACCATCCGGAATAAAAACTAATCAACTGAATTGCGTTAACCATGAACCAAGATGTCGGCTGAACACTTTTTATTGGCCATCACAAATTTAATGCTTCCTTTAGATAACTCCCCAGCCACCCAGTACCCATGAAGTCTTCTGGGCCGGTGTGCACAAAAGCAAAGTTCACGCGTTAAGTAAAAATTTTGTTTGCAAGCTTTCATTCACGGCAAGGACTGGGACACGGAACTGCTTTGAAATCATAACATAAGCTCATACTAATTGAATAAATAGATTAACAAACCATTCACTGCTTCAAAATGTGCCTGAAACACTTTGGTGAGGTCACTAATGCAAATATACAAATACATCCAAACTTTAAAATGTTTTGTGAATACCGGCCTTGGCATACAAGTCTATTTACGTGATAAAAACCATATAAATACAGTACTTTAAACTGGCTGAGAGAAATCTACACTGAATTAGATGAGAGCAACTGGCTTTTAACTACAATGAATCTACACTGAATATATATAGAGAGAGGCAGTTAGAAATTTACTACAATGAATCTACACTGAATTTATAGAGAGAGAGAGGCAGTTGGATTTTTACTACAATGAATCTACACTGAATTTATAGAGAGAGGGGGGCAGTTGGAAATTTACTACAATGAATCTACACTGAATATATGGATAGATCAACTGACTTTTTACTACAAATAATTTACACTGAATATATGTACAGAAGTGACTGACTTTTTACTACAATGAATCTACACTGAGAGTATAGAGTCGAGACTAGCTTTATATAACAATAATGAACTGGGTGTTTCTTGGTCCTTGCATTCAATAATAATAATCCTGTGTAAGGCAGCAAGTTAAGTTAAATTTTCTCACAACACATAATTATTGTTGTCTGGTTATGAGTGTTAATAATAAGGACTTACTGTGACTCACTGAATGGTATAGGGGATGATATAAATTGACCATCTCCAAACCCATTACAGTGAAGTGTTAGAAGAAGTACGGTTGGCCACAGGAATTTTTATACAGGCTATATGGAAAGAGAGGTCAGTCATTATTCTGAAAGTACAGCATGATAAGATCTACCAAGTGACTCAGTGATTGCAAAACAACAAACTTGATAATAATGTTGTATTGCAGTTATGTAGTCTTTCATCTTCTTTATGTTGTAGGGTCTGGAAAACAACAGCGTGTGTACGAATTCTTGTGGCCAATAGTACAAACTCTTAAGGATGAGAGGGTAAAGGGATGGGAGGGATTCACTCTTTGGTATATTGGATTGCTACTGATTCCTCCATACTATGCCAGGAAATGAATCACCTCAATGTTACTATAAGGGGATCCATTGTTTTGTGTCATGGCTGGAAGATTCATTAGCCCTCCAATTTACCATCAAGAATATCTCCCCTTAATTAAAGACATGGCTGGGTCAGAAACACAACAAACTGTGTTTTGTAATGATGGTAATATTAAACTACTTCTTTGAGGAAAAGGCTCTTGGTTACTCGTTCAGTCGGTGTTATTTTGCTCTACAAACCGAGTGACAAAGAGCTTTACCCTTGAAGAAGTGGTTTAATAATACAACCCATTAGTGTTACCAAATGCACTATGAAGCATTGGGCTGTATGCAAGAACATCTGTAGTGTCGATGATGGCGTGGTACCGATACGATGGCTCAGTTGTAAGGAGTCGTCATACTTGTACCACGTCATAGTATGCATCAGGAATGTTTTTGAATATGGCCCGCTGAAATACTAGTTTGACATGAGTTGAATAAGGCAGGCAGTTATCAGCAATATTCCTACTTTAAACAATTGTTGGGTGATTTTACACACATACAACGGCATAATTAATGGGGGTAGTATGTACAATACTTAAAAAAAAGTATCAGCACTCAGAGGGTAGATAGTTTCGAAAACGTAAGTTGGGAGTATCTCGGGCGTGTTTCAGATCATATCGCTGATTTTTCAAATTGTTTGTTGGGAAAAAAAAAAAAAAAAAAAAAAAAAAAAAAAAAAAAAAAACATAATAGGTTCTCTCCTTAAGGGGGTAATACACTTTTGGTACATTGGAGTGCCTTGATTCCCCCAAAGTATACCAAGAAACAGGACCAGATGAAAAAAAATACTGGTATCCTGTTGCCTGGAATGGTTTGTTGGAGTGAGTTGCTTCAGATTTACCAACACTGTATTACCCTCTATAAATTGGTGTGATTACCCATTCTTACATAAGTATTTCTGAATATACAATGACATTATTTTCACTTTTTTTAGTGGGGTCATTACAGAATTATGCAACACTTAATTTTGGTGTTGTATGTACAGTACAGTATATATGTATGTTAGTATTACATGAAAGTGCTATAATGGTGGGAGGTAGTTGCTACCAATTCCTTCATACTATCCCAGGAAACAAAGTACGACTGTTTTGTAACATAGTTTGGAGGAATCAGTAGCCCTCCAATTTACCGAGAAGAAACTAGTATTTTCCCTATTCTGTGACCAGAGGTTTGGTGGGATAATATAATTATGTAATGTAAACTGCACTTACAATGGCCCCAAAGTGTACAGAATATATATCAATACAATATCTGATGTTAACTGAATAATAATAATAATAATAATAATAATAATAATAAAATAATATTAAAACACATCTGTATACGAGATAATTTGTACGTGTCTACATCAAGGACTACTTCTACATATCATAATCATAGTGTACAATAAACTAATTACAGAATATAGTCAAGTATCAGAAATCAAAAATTCAGTTCACGTCAGTTTTGTTTTAAGAGGTTATTATTTTATTTTTTGTTTTGACTCTTGACAAGAAGCCCATTACCATGACCCCTAGTCAACTACTATACACACATAGACAATTATAGACAAGTGGGCCATAATCACTCCTTCAAATGCCACGTGTCTGGGCATCTCAAATGTAACTGGACGTGATTTTGGACCTCTCGCTTGTTTGGTTTTGCAGGTGGGGACATTAAGCGGACTCTCTGCGTTTCGTCCTCACCTTCTACCATATTGTAAAAAAAAAGTAAAGGCAAACTTGAGACACACACAGTTTTGATTGACATGAGAACTACTTCGTTGTGATACATAATTTTAGATCTCTGATACTTTGCTGTGTGACAATTTTTACATAATAATTAAATATTGCATTGCTTTATTGTTGAATAATTTATGCCATTATTTTATTTTACAAAATAAGCAACTTTAAAGAAATGTGGCAAGCTGCTAATGACTGCATTTTCTCAAGTAAATATATGTATATATAATCACAGGAATGGCAAGTTAATTTTCACCTTAAATCAGAACATATTACTGTTATATACAAAGATGTAGGTAACAGTTTAGAAATTTCAATGTTCCTTCTGTTCTGACTCTATTTACTTGCAGTTTTTCTTTCTCCTCACTCAAGATTTCTTGTTATTCCTTCATGGCTATGTCAATTCTTTAAAGAAAGTAAGTAATCTGTTATGGCCTAATTGGAGCCTACTTTGCCCTCCAAACTCTGCTTGAAAGCTATCTACCTATCTGTTGCCAGACGTCTCAATCCCTGAAGAGGGTGGCCACAAATGAATTACCTCCATGCATCTCTGTCCCCTGGAGTCCCTCCTCCCACCCAATGCCCTCTCACTTCTATATCTCTCAACTCCATCCTTCCACCTCACTCTCGGTCTGCCTCTTCCCTTCTGTCCCTCCACCTCACTCTCCTAACCAACCTCTCGCTCCCCTTATCTCATAAGTGGGATTGTTTCCTAGCATAGTTTGGAGGAATCAGTATTCATCCAATTTTCCACAGCAGATTATTTTCCTTAATTCACTCTCTTCTCTTGTGAGGAGGGTATGGTAGCCTTAACTAGGTGGTACACTCATGTAAGAACAACAACATATTAACATATTATTAACCCTCAACTTATCTTCATTGCTCACCAAGGAAGAACCTGTAGAAGGTCACTGGGCTCACAACAATAATGTGAACTGGGACTGAACATGGCACCTATTGATGTCACAGTTGAGACAAGGTTCATGCTACAATATTTTTAGCGACCATGTGTATTTTACGGCGGCAGACAGGACAGGGTGAACCAGTTTTGAGGAGACGTCGAGCACACTGGTAACACGTGGCTTGATGGGCCAGTTTACCGTGCACTATTATTGCATTTTTTGGTCTCAGGAAGCATATGGAACAAATCTGTCCAGAATCTATATCTATGCTGCCATCATCACTGTTGTTATCCTTGTTGTACTCACCTTTAATGAAGGAAAGCAGGTCTTGCTTCTCTATATACTTACCACTGGATGATTCAAGGAACTTTAGTATATCAGAGACGCACGGTTCTTTCTCTTGTTCCTCACCAGTGCGGTACCTTTTCCTGGGAGTGCCTTCATCTATACTTGATGGTCTTTGTCGTTTATTGGTGCCGCTGACTCCGCTTCCTGAAGGTAAACTACTTTTACATTCCTTTGATTGTATTCTTTGGTTTTCTAATGTTTCAACTGGTACTGTGTTTGCAGTAATGGAAGGCTGCAAGTCTTCTCCAGCCACATGATCTCCACTACCACCCACTACACTTGTACTTCTCGCTGGCACATCCATACTCATGTCGTCAGTGAAACCTTGTGAGGATATTCCAGAATCCTGAGAGAAGTGATGATAAATGTGGTGAGTTCTCTCTGGTGAAAGACTTCCCAACGACACAGTAGAAGCATTAGATGACGTTCTAGGCAATTCCTCAAATTCCAGATAACTGTCACTTCTGGTAAGGGTGGCGGCATGGGGAGGAGTGGAGGGGGCCTGTGGTGATGGGCTGGTGAAGTGGAGAGGTGTTGGGGGAACAGTTAGTTGCTGTGTGGAGCGGGAGGATGTGGTGGGGGCTTGTTGTTGGCTAGTGGAGTGGATGGTTGATGTGGAGGAAGTTTGTTGTTGACATGTGGGTTGGTTAGATATGTTGAGGGCTGGTAGTTGACTAGTGGAGTGGGAGGATGTGGTAGGGGTTTGTTGTTGGGTGGTAGAGTGGATGGCTGATGTGGATGGGGCTTGTTGATGACTTGTGGATTGGGTAGATATGTTGAGGACAGGTAGTTGGTTAGTGGAGAGGGTTGGTAGTTGGCTAGTGGAGTGAATTGATACTTCTGATGCTTCTTGTTGGCTTGTGGAGTGAGGGAATGTACACGTGAGCTGAGACTGGCCGCTAGTGTTGGTGGTGTAGGATATATTGGTGTTGATGTTGGTGGTGGTACTTGTAGGGATGTTGGTGTTGGTGGTACTTGTAGGGATGTTGGTGTTGGTGGTACTTGTAGGGGTGTTTGTGTTGGTAGTAGTAATAGCAGTGTTGGTTTTAAAGCTGGTGTTGGTAGTAGTAATAGCGGTGTTGGTTTTAAAGCTGGTGTTGGTAGTAGTAATAGCGGTGTTGGCGGTGTTGCTGGTGTTGGTAGCCCGTCTCTCACATGACTGATCATCGGACACTAATGACTCTGTTCTTCGTCTCTGGTGTCTCTTCTTCGGTCTTGGTTTCCTCTTGCCTCTCTTGGGTTTGGGTCGGTCTGGTAGCCAATTTTTCCTCAACTGGAAGTCAAATGGGTTTTCGTCAAAATTGATTCATCACCTTGTAGTGCAACACTGTTCACATTTTCTATCAATATTAAATCTTAATTATTTTTATTTGTCAACAAGGATTCTTTCATACAGTACTTAACACCTGACTTCTTTTTATACACTGTATTGGTATTAGTTACACCATTTTATTTATAAGAAGAATTGTTAAGAGTTCACTCACTCCTAGTCTATGTAGGCCTACTGTACTTTAGATGATACTAATTAACCAAAGTATTTAATTCATCTGGTGCAGGACTCTTGTTAGTGACTGTACAATTGGCCACCACAAAATATATAGAAAATGTAAGACTACGTAACTGCAATACAACATTATTATTATTAGGTTTAATATTTGTACACACATCATTGTTTTTAAGGTTTAATAACATAATATAAAATGTAAGACTATGTAACTGCAATATAACATTAGTATTGGTTTGTTGTTTTGTAATCACCGAGTCACTTGGTAGACAATTCATTGCAGTATTTTCAGAATAATGAATAACCTCTCATTTCATAAAGCCTGTGTAAGAATTTCTGTGGCCAACTGTACAAGACATCATATAATTATAAGCAGGTGACACGCTCCCCCCAAAACATATAATACACAGACTGGGTGACATTTGTATACCTAAACTAATCCATGTTACATTATAACTAACACGGGCTTTGTGAAGCCTATTTAAAAAAAAAAAAAAAAAAAAAAAAAAAAAAAAAAAATTGTACTATTCTATATGTTCATAGTTTTCCATGCATAATTTTTTTTGTTTTATTCAATTTTCACCAAATTATTATCAGGAATGAATCTCTACTCTGACCTAAGCCAACCTAACCTAACCCCAGATTAAATTAAAACCTAATTTAGGGACAGGATTGGGGGGGGTGCTGGAGTAGGGGGACAGGCTTGGGGGGGGGGGAGTGCGGGAGTAGGGGGACAGGCTTGGGGGGGAGGGGGAGTGCGGGAGTAGGGGGACAGGCTTTGGGGGGGGGGAATAGGGGACAGGCTTTCTACCCACCCCAATCCTGTTCCCCTATTCCCGCACCCCCCAAAAGCCTGTCCCCCTATATCCGCACCTCCTTAATGGGGGATCTGTTTCGTGACATAGTTTGTAGGAATCAGTAGCCTTCTAATTTACCAACAAGAGAATTTTCCCTTAAGGACCCTGTGATCGTGTATGAAAAAATTGGAGTCTTCTGATAACCTCCTGACCATGCCACAAAATAAGCTCCTTCCAGATAAGTGGTGTTTCTTGGCAATACGTATTAGAAGGACTCCTATATCATTCAATTTTCTGACTATAATATCACAGGGTTCCTTAAGGGGGTAATTCTTTTTTGATACAATGTAGTGCCATGATTCCTCCAAAGTATGCCAGGAAACAGGACCAGAAGAGTAAAAATAATGGTGTTCTGTTGCTTGGAATATTTTGGAGGATTCGGTTGCTCCAGATATACCAACACAGAATTTCCCCCTTAAATAACCAACATGTACTTTGAAGGAACTCACTTCACCCCACACACTCATTCCACAAAATAAAATAATATGTATCACACAACATCCACACTTAACCTGTGTATTTGCGAGTATGAATGCAATCAAGCAATCACTATAGCTTTAAATAACCAATACAGTACTTGCTTACAAAACAAATAATAATCCAGTTACCAGGATGTGAGTAAGGGTGAGGGGATAGGAAGTCTGAGTCACTCTCTCTCTCTCTCTCTCTCTGTGTGTGTTACCTATTTTTCCCAAGATGATGCAATACCACTTCACCAAACCTCATCTTATACTTTACAATATATCATTATTCCATTCTTTAAGTGTGAAAAATATCTTTATTTATATTTAGCATCACTTTTAAACACACAATAGGAAGGGATGGATTATAATATTATTCACTAGTTTGTCATAGAGGGAAGATAATAAAACAGTTCTCATCTAAAATGTCTTTACAATTCCATTTTCTATAACTGTCTCTTGGAATGGACCAATTAAGGGGATACTAAAGATATTATATTTTGGTGTGCAAATTTTGTCCCTGTTCTAATTATCTTAATACTGTATTAAATATTATTGTTTTCTTTCTTTCACAGTTAATATTTACACAATTTCATTTATCAATATCCATTTATGTAACCTTATATCTTGGCCTTTAGTGGCATTGTTCTCCCGAGTGTTGGTTGGGGCTTGTACTAAAGGTAAATAAAAAAAAAATTGAAAAAATAAATAAGTAAACAAACACTTTTATCACTAGAAGGAATTTAAAAGTGTAATAAAAAGAATTTCCAACTCTATGAAAATAGAGGATAAAAACACTTATGGGGATATTCTTTTGTTTGTGAATTGGAAAGTCTCTGGTTACTCCATACTATGCCAGGAAACAGATCCCTTATTAGTAACACTGAGGGGGACTGTTTTCTGGCATAGTTAGGAGGAATCAGTAGCCTTCCAATTTGCCCTTAACCAATTATTTTGTTATATCAACACAGATAAATTTTTCTCTTACAAGCACTTGGTGGTAATGTAAGAGTTTACTAAACACAAATACTCACCAGATGAAATATTAAATAAAATGTAAGTGTAAACACAGACACCCACAACACAATGTAACAGTAAACATAAACACTCACCAGATGTAATAGTAAATATAATGTAAGTGTAAACACAAACACCTACACATAATATAAAGTAATACTGCGCTCATCATTCCACACAAACACCCTGCAACCAGCCCTGCGATATCGCCTAGTGTTACCAACAAGACCAGGAAGTGCCCTACTCTTGAAGTGAAGCTAGACATTATTCATAGGCACGAGAGAGGGGAGAAAACTAATAGTATTGCTCGTTATTTTGTGTAAAATAAAACTGTTTAAATGGTACACAGTTTGTATTTTATTTAAACCTTTTACTATGATAAACTCTAGCTTTGTTTACGCTCCACCAGCATCTTAAATTCGGAGTACTGGAGCCTAACCTGTTATAATTGGTTCGCACAACGAAAATTCACGCAACTAACGTTTTTTTAGGAATATAACCCGTTGGTTAACTGGGGGTTGCCTGTAGTTATAGTGACTCCATGTGTTAAGTGGTTACAAAGGAAGACATGTTAAAGATGGTTAAAACATATTGACAAGTGTCCAATTGTCACAGGTATGGTACTTACCAACATACATATTATGAAACGTAGGATTTTTCCATGTATTTTTTAAGGACAAAACTGGGATATTCTGAAATTTGGGATATACAGCGACCTTTGTAACCAATTAAAGACAAATGATGTGGTATTACCATAGCAGTAAACAGATAATGTAACGGTAAACACCAAGAAACACTAACCTGCCAGCACTTGCTACAGTAACGAACAAAGGGCTTATTCTTGAGGCCACATGAGAGGCAGTCCCATCTCTCCCCCACCAGCTCTGGGTCTTCTCCTGATTGGTCGTCTGTGTCGGAGTCATCGGCCTCCTCCCCCGCCGACTCTTCCTGAACCAGTGCGTAGGCCAGCACTGCCACTTCAACGTCCTGTACACACACAACTGTTAATATGTAGGACTACTTAGACTGTACGGAAATATCAGTGCTTATAGAATCACTATTTCAATCCCTCCAAAGAACACATAACTGTTAATATGTAGGACTATTTAGATTGTAAGTTGTTATTAAACACTGCTGCTAATTCTTTCTCTAATAACATACACATCCCTTTCTCACCTCAACACACAACTGTTAATATTTAGGATTGCTTAGATGGTACACAAACACTGATGCTTATTTTATCTCCAACAACACACAACTGTTAATATGTAGGGTTACTTAGATGGTACACATACACTAGTGCTTATGTTATTACTGTACTACTTCTGTATCTCTAACAACACATGCATACTTTTCTCACCTTAACACACAAATGTAAAAGTTATTACACATTACGGTAATTTTTTCCCTATACTGGTAATGGTAAGGATAGAAGGCAAAAGTCAGCTTTGTCCCCATGTTACAGTGAACCCAAATTTTCCACTGTTGTTGTTATGGGTGTGTATAATACTATTTTCTATGAATCCTTGTACAATAAATCGTCATTATCCACCACTGGGTTTATTTATGGGTGTTTAATGTACCAAGAGGGTTAATTTACTGTACATAGTGCATATACACACCCATAACATCACCAGTGGAAAACAATACATTATTGTATTCATAAAACCTCAATCTGAAGACAGCATAATATTGAGATGACATCAAAACAATGCCTTACGGTACTGTATTCATAAAAGATTAATCTGAAGACAGCATACAGTTGCAATTATACTGAGACGCCAACACACCTCAATCATGGAGTCACTGTCGTCGGAGTGTTCCTCTTCCTTGGCATCATCGGATGCTAACTCGTACTCCTCAAAGGCCTCACCCTCCACCTCCACCTGCACCTCCTCCTCGTCGCTGGTCTCATACTCAGTGTTCCGGCAGTACGCTGGAATTGAGGAGCTAATGAACGGCTATCTACTTAACTAAAACTCTAATTAAATATAGATATGTTTTTTCCTTTAACTTCATTGAGGAGAGGTCTATCTGTGACTGACCTTGCATGACATAAAACCAATAATCTAATATAATATTAAATACATCAAACCAACAGAGTACTATACATGTATAATACCAACCTGTCTCGTAACCCTGGTAACTATAAACAGACTCCATATCTGAGTTGCTATCAGGGATGTCTGGTACGGAGATTTCAACTGTGTGATGACTGGATGATGAAGGGTTAGAATTGCTGTTGCGTGTGGACCCTCCTGGCTCCCGAGAAGTTCCCGGGAACACCAGCGGGGAATGTGATAAATTTGTCAAGGGTTGTGAAGCTCCCGTATAACGGTTGTATACGGCCAAACCCGTTCTGTCATTGGTTATATTACTATTATTTACAAAAAGGAAGAAGGGGGGGGCACTGGCAGTCCTCTGTGAATAGGTAATGTTGGTGGGATTTACTGTAACAGGTATACTGTTTGTTCTTTGTGTTGTTGGGTGGGGAATGGTGTTGAGGTTTACAGTAGCAGGTATACTGGTTGTCCTCTGTATTGCTGGGAGAGTAGTGGTGGTGGTGGTGGTATTGACGGTGACAGGTACGTATCTGATGCCAGCCGGACACACACCTTTGCTTGTCTCAGACTGAATGGGGATGATGTTCCTGCTTATCAAATACCTTAAAAAAACATGAGAAAAATATAAATTAGTCTCACATATCTAAAATTAGAAGAAAAATACAACACTTAATCTTGCATATCAAAACATACAAGAAAAAAAAATATATATACAACTTTAGTCTCAAATACCAAAAATTACATAAAATAAAACTTTTAATCTCACACACAAGCCTGTATATTTATAAATGCAATGTTTCATGAGTTACATTTAATCTTGGGACAAAACCGCGACACTTATTATTGACATTCACTGTACAGTCATGAACAATAACAATCATACACATTGGGGTGACACATATTAAAATTTGACAGCTTCCCTCTGTTTGTTAGCTGAGAAACTTACCAATAAGTTTGTTAAGCATGCTCCTAATATATTACAAACAGCTTCTCACTATTCAAAACAAAAATATCATACGACAACATGAATAGATTTGCCAGCAAGTTTGTTTTGAGTTTTCCATATGTGGACTGAAACTTATGTCCAGGACTGTACAGTTATGAGCAGATGACTCGAGGCCACCTCATCCACTAACCTGCATGATATAGTTTCTAGAACAGTTAAATCTGCATAATGAGAATTTTTCATTGGGTTTGCTTCGCCCGAGCAGACGACTGAATTTCAGTCCAGGTCATACTGCCACTGTTACCAGATACAACATCAACATGTTGATGGACAAGGTGGCCTCGAGTCATCTGCACACAGCTGTACATACCCTTGACCTCTGTTACACTGACCTGGTTTGGTTGTAGTGGAAGCGTTCCACTCCGAGGGCCAGGCCAAGGGGGTCACTGCCACAGTTGACGTACAGTTTATTGCTTGCATCAAAGAGGTGGGTCTTACTGAATAGGTACTTTTTCAAAAGTATCAAAACCTGTAAAAATACATTAAAACAATTAGATTATTTCACTCTTACGGGATTGTACGATTTCCTCGACCGTAAATTAACCCTTAATTCACGGGTGTAGTAAAATTTCAACACTAGCAACAAGTCTGGAGCACCGCGGGTGTAGCATTCATTCGACAGCACAGTTTTTAAATTTGCGTGGTCCCTAACAAGCTAGTTTCTAACTGGCAACACTGTGGGTGGCAGCCAGGGACTTGCTAGTCATCTCAGCCACCATCAATCAGTCTTACACGAACAGTGAGGGTAGAAAGACATATTTTCATCACTTCTCTTTTCCTGTAATTACCATATATGTACAGTTGCCCAAGAAAAGACTGCAACCAAATTTGGTGGTGTGTGGCAATATCTGGCAGCTGCTCCAAAGTAAACACTGGTATTTTATCAATAGATCACTCAGAACCTATAACCTGTGTATGAATGGATGTTATTGGCTTCAGCTAATTACATTCATCCATACAACGGTATGAGTGATCCATTGATAAAATACAAGTGTTTACTTTGGAGCAGCTGCCAGATATTGCCACACACCACCAAATTTGGTTGCAATCTTTTCTTGGGCAACTGTACATAAAAATGACAGTGACATTATATTTCATATTACTGTGTTGAAAAATGTGATTCTGCCATATTTTATAATGAAATTAGAGTGTGAAAATGTACTCAGATATGTAAATAGTGTAAAAGTTAATTTTGAGTTGATGTCATTGTGAGGTAACTACCCAACCTACAGATGTCATTTTAGTCTTCATAAGTACATCAGGAGACAGCTAAAGGTTTGTACTTCAATATCCTGTATCATTTATCAATGTAGCTTTAGTAGTGTACAAGCTATTAGCCGTCATATGTGTCGTTTACATAGTGACCGCGAGTGTGGAGAGAGGCCCGGAAGACACGAGTTGCCACGGGAGAAAAGGCCCGCGGCTTAATGGTTAATAAAAATAATTAGTTCCATCTATTAGTACTATCTAATTTCCAGTAACCCAAATATGAATGTGCATACCCTTTCAATGATGCCATACATCCAGTGTTGACACCTAATGCACTGTTGATGTTGATGGGATTGGTCAAGATAGAAGCCAAAAAGAGCAGGTTTAATTACTACTATTACCCATCAAGGGAGCCATCTCTCTTCCATTCCAACGAAACTAGACTTAGCTATATAGTACTCAAATTTGTACAGTAATCCCTAGTCCACTGTTGTTACAGGTGTGTATTATACTGTTTGTAATGAATCCATACACAATAAACCCTCATTATCCACCACTGGGTTAATGGGTGTGTAATGTACAAAGAGGGTTTATTGTACATAAATTCATTACAAGCAGTACAATACACACCCATGACACCAGTGCAAAACAAGGCATTACTGTAGCAAAATATCACAAACAGGCAGCTCCTTAAATGGTGTTTGTGTATTATTTACAATGAGTGTCTGGTACACAGTTCTACTCTACACATACAAGTACTGTACCTCTCTGAACGTGTAGGCCTTGTTGGTGGCCCCCATTGGCTGAAACGCCTCTCTCAGGTCTGGAGAGAGAAGGTACATGATGGGTTGTGAAGTAGTGGTGGTAGTGGCTGTAGTGGGACTGTTGCCTTCACTCACACCAGCCACACCACCTCCTTGGGAGCTGGTGGCTGTGTTGAGTGTACAAGGTCCCTCCCCATCATTGGTGGTGGAGGTGGGTGGACCCTGGGTTACACCACTCGAGTGCGCCGCCTCTGCTACTGGGTCTGGTGGCATGGTTATACCCTCATCTCCTCCTCCTCTTTCTTCTTTATCTTCTACTCCTCCTCCTCCTCCTCCTCCTCCTCCCCCTCTCCCTCCTGAAACACTATATTCATCAGTACTTCATTCTGACCAATAATTGCATACCAACACAACACCATTATGTACATAGCAAAAACATGTCTCACTAAAACAGTATGAAATTCTGTACTGTACCATCTGTCTGACACTTCATTACTTTCCTGACACTTTTAACGGTCTATGATTATCAAATGATATACGACTAGTACACGTATCATAAATACATTCTTTTACTCCAATACTCAAAAAAATAAAATTTAGATAGAGTGCAGTCAAGACAAAATTTCTAAAATGTTTGTCGTTTGAGCGTGTATATTTGGTTAAGAAGATGGACATGACAGTATGATGTGAAGGTGAATACAGGACACAACCACTTTGACCTTCCCTGAGACTCAACCCTCACTTCTGACTCAACTCATCTTGGAAAACCATGTCCTAGGATGGAAGTACACTGTCTCCTCCACTACACAACTTGCTCTATACAGTACAGGCTGTTCTTTAATAAGTATTGAAAACTCTGGGAGAACTGATGTAAGATACCAAAGTCAGAGTTGTACAGTACTCATGTTTTTCATTTAGGAACATTCCTTTATGAAAAGACTGGCTGGCCTTATCCATTTATGCCACACAAGAAAGGCTCAAGCATCAGTCTTTTTCTACCTAGTGTACTATTATTTTATTTCTGTACACACATGGTCCTTCATAACACACCTCCTCTCTGACTAGCTTGGTTTGACTGGCCTTATTAATTGAGGCCCCACCTTCCAAACATGTCTGAGAGGTATGGAAATTCAATGTGCCATTATAGGCGAAAATGATCCGCTTCCAGCTTAGCATTTTCGTCCATACCTGCAGGCTCCAAACAAGGATATATTTGGAGTTTTTTGGAAGGCGGGGTTTCATTAATGGTACACAGTTAAGGCCATCATCAGTCTCGTTCGTATCCAGTGGAGCAGCATATAGTGTACAAGGTGTCATCTCATTACAATAACAAAGTTGAATGAGAACAAACAACCCTGAAAGACTGGCTGGCCTTATCGATTAATGCTACATAGTCAAGGCTCAAGCACCAGTCTTTTTCTATCCAGTGTACCAATATGTTGTGTAATATGGTCACCAGATAATGGCCCTTATAACACACAAGTCTGGCTGGCCAAATCTGTTAAGTACACTATCACATGTTAACAGCTCAGTCATTAGTGTCCTTCCACCCAATGGATCATAACAGTGCTGATTATTTATATGGTCCACCCATTTCAAACATATTAATTGTGTTGAGAGGTGGTCAAGTCAGGACAGGGGGCCAGTGGTTGTTTGCTATCCTGGGTCCTTCACTCGTATCACTCAACACTCATGTCTAAGTCTCATCTCATTAGATTCATCACACTCCCAGCAAAGTGCTCTTTAAATTCAACTACAGTACTGTACTGTAATTCATAATGTACAGCCTGTGTTGTTATTTGTACTACTGTATAATGAAAGTAGGAAAGGGATATCAGTTCCATCATTATAAACAGATATTGACACATTAATATTATTACTATTAAATGTACAGCCTATGTTGTTACTTGTACTACTGAATAATGAAAGTAGGAATGGTGCTGGTACATACATTGTTAATATGAAATGTATATCCTGTGTTGTTACCTGTACTAAACCATAATGTAGGATACAGGTATAAATCAATGGAAAGCAAAATAAATTGACTGTCACTCTTGATATTACAACACATCAATGCTAGTTCAGACTTCATTAAAACATACAGGAAACTTTATGTTCACCAATATGTTAGTTGTGAACAGTGACCTGCAAATGTGTCAATGTATACAACTGTTTGTATTGCCCGGGGATAAGTGGGGCGCTTCTCTTGGTCATGTAATGGCACTTTATCCACCTTATTATATCCTCATTATTACAGTAAGTTAAAGATGTGATTATGAGGTCCAAATATTGGGGTATAACAGTATTTTCTATGATACAGTACAAACATATCAATGATATTGTAATTCTCCCACTACTTGGTTATGTTTAGTGATATGACACACTGATACGAGAGGTCCTGGAGTGGGACCCCCCCCCCCTCCAGGACTACCAAGAGAAGGAAACTATGGGGTCAAACAGTCACAAAATCCCCTCACTCCCATCAAGGGGTGCAAGTCCCTTTGCCTTCCACAGTGGGTTGGCGCTGCTCGGCCAGACAGCTTAAGGAACTTCAACAACAAAAACAACTGATACTAGAAGTGTGTGACTGTCAACATCATCATATATTCCTCTATTCCACTCATCATCTACAGAACCACAGTGTGACAAGGTTGGCAGCTCACTTACAGTATAAGTCCTGACTCCACTCTCAACTTTTTCATTGTTTATAGATTAATGCCTTAATCCGACTCTCATTCAAACACTATAGCAGACTTTCTTGTTTGATTCTGCTTAATCTTTGTATGAGGCCAGACATTTGCCACCCAGAAATTCCTATGCAATAATGAACTGGTTGTTTGATACCAAGATGCCAAAACAGAATGCACTCTATGTATAGAATTGTTCCAACCACTTGATTCATTTCCATTCATTGTTTTGCTACTCCATTCTAATCTCAAACTCCATCCACAGCAGGACTCACCAATTAATAAGTTTATGGCTGGATCATTTATAAATTACAAATGCAAACTTCCAAAACTAGTTCAGTCATGTGCAAACCCAGTAGTTGATTGAACAGTCCTGTGCAGAATTTCAATTATTTCATCTCTGGCAAATTTTTGTTATTCATTACCATACAGACTAAGTGATCAGCTGGGCCTGTGTTCAGTGACAAATGTTAACGGGTTAGTGTCGTTGGCAAATCTGGATCAACCGATTCCTCCAAAATATTCCAAGCAACAAAACACCATTATTAATGTTAATCTGGTCCTATTTCCTAGCATACTTTGGAGGAATCAAGGCACTCCAATGTACCAAAATTATACTATTCCTTCAAATATGTTAGCATAATATCAAGCCAGGGCCTCCATCCTGTACTGGGAATACCATATCTTTATCTCATCCTTTCCCTCCCAATGACTACTCCAACACACATTATCTTAGCCTTATCAAATCAACTCCAGGTGCACGAACACACACATGCACACTACATCTCCGCTCACCATTCTTCAAGGGGGGAAGGATGTTGTTAGTGAACTTAAGATCAATGACATCTTCAAACTGTGCCATGAAGCAGACAACTTAAGGTGGCGGCACACTGGATATTTCTCACTAACATACTACTTGGTTTTGCTTCTTGCTTTGTGTTTTGTGATCCAAAATGAATGGCAAGCAGCTGAATCTTGCTCCTGGAAAAAGTAGATAGCATGTTGGGAGATTGTGAAGTGCTCAAATGAGCAACCATTTGTGTTTTATATATAACTAAAAAATGAAATTAAGTATGCAAATTATTGTTATATGTATGGTATATTAACAAAGCCTCCTGTACTCCTTTTTGGTAACTCTTGATAAGAGCTCCACCTGCTGTTTACCCCCATTTATCATACATATTTATAATTTGTTTTATTAATATTTTTTTTTATATAGATAATGGTGTGAGCTATGAAGTTCAGGGATAATGTTGGGTTAAAAAATGAATACAAGAAGAAATAAAGGTGAACCTAACCTACTGTACTGTATAGTCATTTTTGTTATTATTAATTTTCACAGGTAATATGGTCTCCAAACCAAGAAACTATCAAATGAAATAAATAAACACCACAAAATATTTTGGCATTAACGTTGCACTAGTGACTAGTCAATACTGTACCGAGTGAGATGCTTTGTTATTCTCAATACCCATTAGTCATTAGTCACCAGTAAATCAATCCCTGTCTCACCAATATGTAAAGTTTTTCTTGCCAAGTAGATAGTAAAACCAAGTAGCATGCTTTATAGTGACTAATGGCCTTTAGACTGAAATAACCTGCTCCTAGACACAGCTATGAGGAATCAGAAGCCTCTAATTTGTCTAACACATCTTGCCCACATCAAACACTAAATAATGTAGACCTTCAATATTATACAATTAATAAAATACCACTACATTTTACACAGTCCTTCATTCAACACCATCACCACCAGATGTTTTCCCAGGCTTGTGTTATTCATTATATATTACTTTATTATACATTATTTCAACACCAACACCACCAGATGTTTTCCCAGGCTTATGTTATTCATTATCCATTACTTTATTATACATTATTTCAACACCAACACCACCAGATGTTTTCCCAGGCTTGTGTTATTCCTTATATATTACTTTATTATACATTCATTCAATACCATCACCACCAGATATTTTCCCCGATTTGTGTTATTCATTATATATTACTTTATTATATTTCAACACTAACTCTACCAATTGTTTTCCCAGGCTTGTGTTATTCATTATATATTTCTTTATTATACATTCATTCAACAACAACACCAACAGATGTTTTCCCAGGCTTATGTTATTCATTATATATTACTTTATTATACATTCATTCAACACCAACACCACCAGATGTTTTCCCAGGTTTGTGTTATTCATTATACATTCATTCAACACCATCACCACCAGATATTTTCCCAGGCTTATGTTATTCATTATATATTACTTTATTATACATTCATTCAACACTAACTCCACCAGATGTTTTCCCAGGCTTGTGTTATTCATTATCCATTACTTTATTATACATTATTTCAACACTAACTCCACCAATTGTTTTCCCAGACTTGTGTTATTCATTATATATTACTTTATTATACATTCATTCAACACCATCACCACCAGATGTTTTCCCAGACTTGTGTTATTCATTACCGTACAGATTTACTAAGCTTGTGTTAATAATATGTTAAATTCATTCATCTTATATTCTATTAGTTTGATTAATATTGAAAACCTACTGTAATAGCAAATGATGATTATAATGATATAGATTATACAAGCCAATAAAAAAATAAACACACACACACACACACACACACCCTTTAAGAGGAAATGTTAATATGTTTGAGGAATACAGTAAGTGTAAATAGTAGACAATAATATGTTAGAGGAAAATAATAATGAAAATATATTAATATTTCACAGATGAAGGTTACTATTGCCATTCCATCTTAGTTACGTAAAATATATTAAAAAAAAACTCTGGAGGGAAAAATAACAAATAAATGTAATAAAATGAGTATAAGGCGACAAGGTATTACAAGATTAGTTAAAATAAAGGTATTATTACAGAATAACTGGGTTTTTGGCTAGGATCGAGCAGTGTTACCACATCTGGCTAGGTCCCAGAAATTTGCCCCAGTCACTTTATGATAGTTTACACTGGTTATATCCCGGTAGTTTACCCAGGTTAGGTCCCGGTAGTTTGCCCAGGTTAGGTCCCGGTAGTCTGCTGTGGTCTAGGTTAGGTTAGGTTAGGTCAGGTCAGGTAAGGTCAGACTAATTTCCAAATTATGTTTGTAAAACGGGGCATATCTCGAGAGAAACACCATAGATGAAAAGTGTCTTAGAATGGTCCAAAATAGTGGGTAATGATACTAAAATACACAATATAGTGAACCCAGTTCTTCTGTAAATTTACCAAAATAAATGTATAATAAAATATATAAAACTCTGCTGGAAGGAAAAAAAAAAAAGATAAATAAATGTAATAAAAAATGAGTATAAGGCGACAAGGTATTACAAGATTAGTTAAAAATAAATGTATAATAATAATAATATCTCACCACTATTGAAGGTCCGTACTGCCATTTCCATCAACATGTGTAAAAATAAATACCAAAATTAAGTTTAAGTTTTAACACACACGAGTGAATAAAATCTCAAAGATGATGATGTTGTTATTGGTTGTTGTGTGTTGTTATATTATTCTTATTATTTTCTGGGTTGGAGTGTAGTCTTATTAACCTTACCTCCTCACCAACTACAACTGGAATAATGTGCCTGCTGCTTTGTGGTTGGTGTGTGTAGCAGTCGAGTTGTGTAAGCACGTCAGGTTTAAACAAGACTCAAGGTGTGTACGAGTCAAGCTAGAAGGCCATTGATGATGATGATGACAGTGTTACCAATACCCCATGTCATCTCTCCTCATAACTCTCCTTTTTCACTACATTTTCCCCAGGTTTAATTAAGGTGGTAATTCCCTTTTCCTGGTACGGATCCTCCAAACTATTCCAAGCAACAGAACACCATTATTTTTGTTAACTTTGGCCTGTTCCCTGGCATACTTTGGAGGAATCTAATGTACATTAGAGTGCCTTGATTCTGTTGCTTGGAATAGTTTGGTGGATTCACTTGCTCCAGCTAGATTTACTAACACAAAACTTCCCCCTTAACGACTTCAGAGGATTTTAGTCTTTACCTCTATAGTTCCCTATTTACTCTTGAAGATAATCTTTGAAAATTAATTAATTACTACAAGCAGCTATACACACTATAATACTTAAAACAATAACATCATATGTGAACGTGAAAACATAAGACAACAAATTGTTTGAGATACTGATATGTGGATGATTATTATTGACCACGACTGTACCATACATTTATCATCTTCATCTTATATTATTTCGTCTGGTAGAAATTTCCCCATTTACTCTTGAACAATCTTTGTGTAATTTTCCCATTGTTACCTCTAATTCTTCATATCTAGAGAAAATTCCCCATATTTGGCAAAATTGAGACAGCCATCCGCTTGCTGAAACTTGTGTGTGTACTCCAGTATACCATCAGGTCTGCCAATATAACCCAATTCATATAATCATTATTTACACTATATGTGCTTCATCCTTCATCATTCTTTACTTATTTATATCTATCATTGAGTTGTGCTTTAGTTGTGTGCGTAACATTGGGATTATTTTGTCTTGTTTGTCATACTATTTTTCCCATTTTATCTTCAAGGGTTTATGGTCTATGGTTGGTACTTCCTTCCTCGTACAAATGTTGCGAGATTCTTGTGAAACTTTAAAATTATCATTGTTTTTTATTTAACTGTCTTATCAGAGTAAACCGACCCACAAACGACAAATAATATTAACATGAATATACTTACATTGTTAACTATACAAACAAATCAGGTAGTTATAAACAGTTCAATAAAGATAAATATAAAATGCATGTATCCACGTTACTGACATGGCAGTAGGAAAAAAATGTAATGACGTGATTTTTTATTATTTGCCAAGCTTGTCCTGTGAGTTATTGATTAATTGTCGGGTAAAACAGAGGGAAAAAAAGTTTGTAGCTTGATTTAATCCGCATGGGTGTGTTGTATGGTGGCTATAATATTCACTTTTATAGACCTATGTCTGTGTAGTAAGTTAATCCCTTCATTTATTCACTTATCTGGCAACCCTATTGGTATTATAACGTGTTTCAAGATAGTGCCGTCAGTTAATCTTTCTTCATAAAAGGAGATATTTATTCCTAGGGTTCGTATAATATATTCCATTCATTTTTCAACCAAGTGACGATTCTGCAATGGAAATTCACAACTAAAAAGTCGGTATATTTCATGAAAATGGTGACATTCCAATGACACTATACGATAAAGTGGTGCAAGCTGAGGAAATGCAAAACGGGTGTGACCATGATGAGTATACACACACACACACACACAGACAGCAGCAGGCACCAACGTGTTATGAGAAGTATATAATCTACTACTATTGGACCGTTGGTTGGTGTGGGTTGCCAACAAGTGCTATAGCTATAGTTTGGAGCCACTCCCCTGCCTATTTACTACACCCCAAAACAACAAGATTCAAAGATGTTCAACAAGAAACATATGGAAAAGTTGGTTGAACAGTTTCCCGTCCGTATTGGTAATATTAGTATTTTAAAACTAATATTATTTAAACCAGACTGCAAATAATATTACCGGTAATAATAGTAGCTACACAATATGGCCCCAATAAAGTCCAAACTTGGCAACTTTTCATGATAGAATGTGTGTGTGTGTGTGTTCTCGTGTTCCCACAAGAATGAAGTGAGGTCTGTGTGCCCTGTACCGTCGAATTTCTAAAATACCACACCCTCCATCCATCATATGACACACACACACACACACAAACACACACGTATAGCCTACATGTCATATTCGACCTGACTCTCCTCTTACCCCTTTCCTCCTTCATTTCATTCACTCTAGTTTGTCTTATACTCTTTTATTTCTTAATTCCTTCCCCGCTTTCATTTTTCTCCCAATTAATTAATGCATCTAGCTCCCATCTTTCACTTCAATTCTTTCCTTCTTCATTTCATTCACTCTTCGTCTTGTACTCTTTTATCACTTAAAATCTTTCCCTCTCACTTTTCTCCCAATTAAAATCTTTCACTATATAAGTTAATTTTTGTCTTGTACTAGGCTTCATATCTATTGTAGCCTACTTCCTTTCCCTTGCTCATTTTTATCTCTACTCTTCCTTTCTTTTGTTGTAACTGTTTGTCGTGAGAATTAGAAGGTGAGGGACTGAGGGTAGAAAAGAACACACACACATACACACACACACAGACGTTCATTGACCTATTTGACCATCATTCTTCTGTCATTCATACCCAAACCCTACCACGAATTCTCTCTCTCTCGATTTCTCTACACATGAATTAACCTTGCAGAGATGAAAATGAAGCAACACTATAATTATAAAGACTTAAACATTACTTTATTGTCTCAAAATGATAAGGAGTGGGGTGTACAGTCACAATTAAATATATATCCACCAACACTTTCCTTCCATCGTGCAAATAAATCTGTATATCAAAATATAATCATACAACTACACCTTACTCAACTCAACCCCCTCAATTATTATTATGAGGTGCTGCAAAATATAAACGTGTTGTTCTTTTTTACCAAGATATTTACTACAATCACTGAATCATATCAAAATATAATCATACAACACCTTACGTCAACTCAACAACCCCCTCAATTATTGTTATGAGGTGCTGCAAAATCATACATTCTTTATTACAAAGATATTTACTACAATCACTGAATCATATCAAAATATTATCATACAACACCTTACGTCAACTCAACAACCCCCTCAATTATTGTTATGAGGTGCTGCAAAATCATACACGTGTTGTTCATTATTACAAAGATATTTACTATGATGGATGGAAAGTGTTGGTGGTTATGTGATTGTCGCTGTACGTGTTTCGTGGCATATGGTTTAATTGATTATAACAGATATCTGTATTAATTTCACCACAGCAGACACTATAGCCTATATCCTTAAAATAATAATGGTGGGGAGCACTTTGCATATTAAAATATTTCATCTACCAATGTGGGTAGTACAGTACATGGGGGATTATATTGTTTAAGGGGATAATATGTACACTTTTGGTATACTGAATTGTCTTGATTCCTCCAAAGTATGTCAGAAAACAGGACCAGATGAACATAAATACTGTAATGGTATCCTGTTGCCTGGAAAAGTTTGCAGGAATCATTTGCTTCAGAAATACCAAAAGTGTGTTACCCCCTAAACATTACCAATTCCTTCTAAACATACTACAAAACAGATCGACCCTACTTGTATAGGTACCGGTACTGAAGGACTATATTATAATCATCTGTTTCCCCACACAATTTGAAGGAATTAGTAGTACCCCTCCAATACAGTGAACTCTCATTATACACTTTTATTTTGGGTGTGTAATCTTGTTTGTAATGAAAACTGTGTACAGAAAACCCTCATTGTACAGTACACTGGTATTGTGGGTGAGTAATATAGTGTACAATAAGTGTTTACAGTACATACATTCATTACACACACTATTTGACATACATAATCCCAGTGTAAAAAGATAGTTTACCATAATCATTTTATCTATAACAGATGATCAAGACAAATTAAAACAATTAATCTCTCATACAATGCTATGAGATGTTTTATATATAATGTATATATATTGTAAAAGGCAAAGTTTAATTATAATATAAAAATTTATATATGTATTCAAATATTTGTATAGAATCAGCCAAGCAGTCAGCGCACTTCATAATAACATTGTGTATTTCTTTCAGATGAGATTCTCTTGTTGGTGATGTGGAAGGCTACCGATTCCTCCTAACTATGCCAGAAAACAGATATCCTCATTGATAATAATACTAAGGGTATCTGTTTCGTGGCATAGTTGGAGGAATCAGAGTCCTTCCAATTCACCAACAAGATAATCTCCCGTGTGTTGATGTGCAACAAATTATTTTTGTGCAGTGCCTGGATATATGAACATACATATACAAACTGACATACAACTCTACTTTATATAAATATATATTATAAGATATAAGATAAAAACCTACCATTAAATTCTGTAAAAAAAAATAAATCCATATAGAGTAATCCCTTGTTTTCAGTGCAGGTGTTAATGTGTTATGGGTATGTATTGCATTGTTTGTAGTGAATCCATGTACAGTAAACTCTCCTGCCTTATCCACCACCATGTACAAAGAGGGTTTATTGCACACTCACAATCCAAAATATGTATCCAGGCTTGCTTCGAATAGCCTGATTGAGTATTAAGCGAGCTCAAACAAATATGAAACAGGATAAGGGTGTAATTGGTTCACTCGTATATCAAAAGACCTGGATACAAATTTTGGATTGGGACTGTACATAGAATCATTACATACAAACAGTGCAATATACACCCATCCACAACACCAGTACAAAACAAAGCATTACTGTATAAATATTTGTACAGTACTGTATATGTGCTTCTTTTGAGTTGTTGTCATCTCAAATCATTCATAGGTGTATGTAAGTACTGTACATGGTTAAAATCATATTTCAATTTTGTACACAGGCTTCGTGACTGTAATGACACACACACACACACACAAACAGCAACAAGATGGCTACCAAGTCTAAGAGAACTAAGCTATGAAGAAAGACTAAAGAAACTAAAATTACCTAAACTGGAAGAAAGACGAAAGAGAGGAGATATGATTATGGTTTACAAATGTGTCCCAGAAAAAGAAAAGATAGATATAGATAACTTATGTCAACAAGGAATACCTACAATGAGAGGACACAGTAAGAAATTAATTAAAAGAAGAGGAGATAAAGATGTACAGAAATATAGCTTTCCAAATAGAGTAATAGACGAATGGAATAAATTACCAGAAGAAGTGGTGTGTGTCAAAAACATACATAACTTTAAAGAAAAATATGATAATTGGGTTTTAAAATATGGGACATTACGAGCTTGACTCAATCCTGTAAAGATACAAATAGGTAAGAACACACACACACACACACACACACACAGACAGATGCACACACATACACACACTCAGAGTTTCAGTAGGTTATCACATAGGCTATCATACATCATAATCTTTGCTGATACTAATACAGAACAGTATGTGTTTAACTCTATACATTTATACTTGTGTCAGATCACCTTTATTTTGCTTACCTCTCAGTGACTGAAAATTAAGACATCTCATTTTTTGGCCTCATCTTCTTAGACTGTTCGTTTACCAGATTTAGTTTGATTTGTGCCAAGAGAATGATCAGATAACTACTTAAGTTTCATCTTGATTTCCACAAACTGTTCATTCAGCTTCTGAGAGGATTCCATCAACTTATTGCATACACCAAGTAGTTCCTGTAGCTGCTTTCCCTGTTCTTGTTGCTGCTTTTTCCGTTCTTGTAATTCCTTCTGTAGATATTTTAGTTGTACTTCTGCCTGGTCCTGTACATCTTCAAGACCACTAGTATACTTCATGTCATCTACGATACAGTGATGAAAAATTCTGAACAACAACATACACACAAGTTTTGTTATACTGAAGAGCTCTATACTACTGCTAATCTTAGACAACACTTTCCTTCTGTACAATTTTTTTGTGATATAGCATCCATCAATAGTCAGTAGCAGATTTGCCCAGGTTGCATTCTTATAATATAACTGTTCACTTTCTTCCATCCGTGGCTGGCTGATGAGCTGTACAAACAAGGTAAACACTGAACAGATGAACATGAACAACATAACATTACTGAGGAAGAATGAATGTAGCGGTGGGTCCTCTAGGAAGGTGTCTGTATAGTTGAACTCACCCAAAAGCCACACCAACATCATCACCACAGACTGCATGATGTGTGTGAAGGGACCCCGTGAGCCAAGTAGGACGTGGAACACCAAACCAAACATTAGCAACACCATTGCCATGATCAAGAACCCCTTGGCAAACCTCTTCAAGAAGGTCCAAGTCAGAGTGGAGAGGATGCAGAAGCTGGGCAAGAGGTTGATGTTGTATATGAGCAGGAACCAAGCCAGCACCAGGGCCCACACGCCACACCAAAGCCAAAACTCCTGATGATAACAAAGAAATAAAAGGAAATAAAAGGAATGATTAGCATTGTCACGATACAGAGTCAATAATGTCTTGTGACAACTGTTCCACAAACACCATTACAGTGGTTGAAGACAGAGGTACATCTTCCAGTTTATTCAATGGTGCAATTTACAGTAATCCCGGTACACAGATTCATTTACATACAAACAATGCAATACAGTATGGTACATACACACACACCCATACCACCAGTGAAAAACAAGGTATTACTGTACTCAAGACTTTGGTTCTCTCAATATAATAGGCCCTCGATATAAGATGAATAAATTTAGCACATACATCCTTTTAACATAGGTTCAGTGAATCATTTAGTGTGTATGGTACTGAATAACAAATGCCTGGGAAATAATTTGGTGGTGGTCTTCAGTGAGGGACCGAGTGTAAAATGAAGTAGTGGACACAAGTATTTATTCACTGTATAGCCTGTCAAGGGTCTACTGTATTGTATCTACCATATGTACCTTACCGAGATGCTGCTTTCTGTAGAACCACATGATACCGGCACCAGACTGCAGGCAGTAAGCAACAGGTATATCACTGTCAACAGGAACACCTTTTCCCTATATTCGGATCTCAGCTGCAACACAAACCATTTCATTATCATAACTTTCTTCTGGGTTTCTTGATGAGTGTCAAGTCATGAGAATAATGTTTTCTTCTTTGAATATTCATGTACAGCCATGGCTGAAAGTCCATGAGCAGGAGATGGTGCAAAGCCACAGCCGATACTGGGCAGAGAGCCCGAACTTGTTAAGTTTCCACATCCCTCTGACCGTGGCAGCTCACACCTCAACGAATTGTTAGTAATGTTTTGGTACATTTTTTGTTCTTAGATTTAAAAGAGATAGCTGTACCCCTTGCTTATTGACTTTCAGCCATGGCTGTACAGTTTTCATTATATGTGCTTATTCTCTGCATTTTGTGATTACCATATATTCAGGTTAGGTTTCATGTATATATACACAACTTAACTTTTTCACATACACACAAGGTAATTTGAGTTACGACTGAAGAGGATCGCTTAATTAGGAAATGTTATGAATTAATCTAGACTTATCTTTAAGAAACAAAAATATTTCCAGATTATCCTACCTTAATGACATTATTGATCTCTATAGCACTCTGCAGGACCAAGAAGAAAATGACAAAAATTTTGAGAAGTGAAGTGTGGCACCAGGAGTCATCATCTTGTGTATTTATGGTGACGGTATTATTGTTAACCATTCTATCATCTTTGATGATGTCACCATCAAACATCTCCCCTTCGTTCATGCTGGACGTGGTGTTAGTTGTATTCCACTTCCTAAAAAGGGAATCAAAGTTTATTTACATTTTGCATCACACCAACCTTAATTATTCACCAATCCATCCAAACACTCAAAAACAACACCCAGCTGCATGCACAACCTTCTGACATTTACCCATCTGAATCCTCCCTTCCCCGTGAGGACAGAGTCCACCTGGCCAGGCTGTGATGTGGCCACCACCCGGCCCTTCTGAATTATGCATATTTGTTCTCCCTCTTTTTTGGATAGGTTTTATAAATTACAATGGATTATGTATTGTCATATGTTTCAATACACATATAGATAACTCACACAAATTGCTAACTAATGTTTTCATGTTCTCATGATGTTACAGTATTGTTTTAAATAGTGAGTAGCTGCTTGTAGTGAATTAGATGATACTTAACCTACTGTACTTATTGGAAAGTTTCTCGGCTAATGAACAGAAGGAAGCTGTCAAACACTAGGCGGTATGTAAGAACATTCATGGTGTTGACGATGATGTAGTATCGGTATGATGATTCCATAGACACACAACACAGACTCATCGTATCAGTACCACACCATCATAATTATTATTATGATATTGGCTTGTTTGTTTCATTACCCATACAGTACAGCTTTTTAAGTGATTCATATGTTGCAGTACAAACCTTAGTACTGTACAATGAAAACTTGCCGTTCGTGAGTCCAAGTGCCCCAATTGATGGTGAGTTACATTTTGCTGTCAATCAAACTAGAGTAACTACAAACACTACTTTCACTGCGACCAGAGTGTACCAGGGGTCTGTGGGGCAGGAGGCCATTCTGCCCCGGGAGAACAACAACAACAACAACTACTGCTACTTGAATGATAGTTATCAAAGAAGTTTAATAATTTCTGTACTTACATCTCAATAATGAAACTGCTGAAGATGGCCACTGATATAACTCTCAGAAACAAAAGTGTATAAGCTATCCACTTTGCATATGACTCCCACTTGTATGTGAGCCAAGCCTCAACCAATGGGTGTTTGAGGAGAGCGTGACATTTGTATTCAGTCATGTAGGTCAGCGGGTGTTCACGTTTCCACATTGATGCATCCGTTATCACCACCTTTACACCTGGCTCCAGGGTGTTCTTAGGTGTAAATGGACTCTTACCTGGAAACAAAGGAGTGAAGAGATGGAGTTTACTATTAGTACTGATTATGAAGACTATTGTACATCCTCAATATACTGTACAGTGAATAAATACTTGTGTCCATCACTTCATTTTACACTCACTGAAGACCACATGCCCAGGAAAACAGGGACAGTTGAAATTAGTTTACATGAGGTTAAGGTAATATTCTCTTGATGGTGAATTGAAGGGCACTGGCTTCCTCCAAAAATATGTCATTAAACGTATTACCTATAAAGTAATACATCCTCTTTGTACGTTGGAGCACCTTGAATCCTTCAATGTGTATGTAATACACCCAATGTTGATATAATATTTAAAGGGAGAAACTCTTCATGGTAAATTGGAGGGCTACTGATTCCTCCAAACTCTCCTAGAAAACACATCACCTCAATCTTGTTAAGGGGGTATCCGTTTCTTAATATACAGTAGTTTGGAAGCTACCGATTCCTTTGAACTACTGTATGTTCTGAAACTGTTTACCTATTAGTAACACTGAGGTAATTTATTTCCTGGAATAGTTTGGAGGAAGCAGTAACTCTCTAATTTACCAAAGAGTTTCTTGCCTTATGAGGGTACAGTATTACAGTGTTGGTAAATCTGAAGCAACCACTTTCTTCAACTATTCCAGACAACAGGCCACCATTATTTTAGTTCATCAGGTCCTATCTCCTGGCATATTTTGGAGGAATTACAGTTTTTATATGAACCAAAATTGTATTATCTCCTTAATGCTACACATAGTAAAGTCAAGGCATGTATTAGTAAGGTTGTATGGTTCATTTATTGCATCTGTTGGAGGAATCAGTAGCCTCCCATTGTCTTGAAAAGAGCTAACCCCTTTTAATCAAAGTGAAAACTGCACATAGCTATTAAATTACTATATATGTATCAGTAACATGAAGGCATTTATGTACTGTATTTTCTGACAATTACTCCCTAAATATTTACCATCTTCCATATAGTAATTATCTTCCAACAATCTGCAGTCATATTCTGTGTGACCAGGAGATTTCTCAGGCTTGGTAATACATTTGTCCATGACAGTGGCGGCCAGATGTGGGTAAAGCTTAAGGAGTTCCCGGAAGTTGGTACAGAGACTCCGTTGTTGTGTGTGTGTGCTCTGCTGACTTGTGGTGGTGGGGATACATTTGGCTTCTTGTTTACACGACATGAATCCTACTTCCCACCACTTGCTCTCAACAATGATGCGTAAAAACTCTCTGAAATATAATATTGTTATTAGATAAATTCACCCGATTCATTACTGGATATACGGTTGGCTACGGGAACTCTTACACAGGCTATATGGAAAGAGAGGTCATAATTCTGGAAGTACTGCAGTAAATGGTAAATATATCAAGTGACTAATTAATTAATAAGTGATTGCAAAATAACAACCCAATAATAATGTTGTATTGCAGGTATAAATAGTGTTATATTTTTTATAAGTTGTAAACCCTTGAAAATAATAGCGTGTGAACAAATTCTTGTGGCCAATAGTACATACACATTATTGTGTGTGACATTACAGTATAGATATGATACAAACTTTCATTATCTCATCCTATTTCAGGGTTGGAGGAATTCAAGGCCTAGACATCAAACTGATTAACTGTAGATGAAGGAAGATCATTATAAGCCTGGATAAAACTTTATAATTAATGAGGGAGCAGGGGATAGAGGTGGGACGGTGATCATAATTGATTGATATAGAAAGAAGGAAGGGACAGTATAAGATAGAAAAGGTAAAGCTAACCGGATTATTAATGAAAAGAAGAAAAAGAGTATGGGTTGGTGATAAGATAGAAGATTTATAACCAAGACTTACCTGTTTTTGTCTGTCAGTGCTTTATGTGTATAGTTGTGTAGAGATTTCTGTACGTGTAGAGACATGGTGTCTATACAACTGTACGGCAGATGCTCGATGAAGAACTTAATTATTTCAATACGTTGACTTTTTAGGGCAATTGTAAGTGGTGTCAAGTCTCTTTTGTTGTTGATAAACAATAAATGTTGGTTTGCCTGAACCAGATCATTACAACACGTCAATTTCCCTTTTTGTGTAGCAATGTGCAAGGCTGTGTTCTTATGTTCATCCTGGAGAGACAAGTTGACATTTTTCTTAATCAAGAGCTTGAGTACATTACAGTGACCATACATGGCTGCATAATGTAATGCTGTTTTTCCATGCCAGTCAGTTGCATCTTTAATAGCACCTTTCCTTAGTAGCCACAAACACACTTCTCGAGACCCCTTCTCAGCAGCTACATGAAGAGCAGTCTTCTTTTCTTTGTCTTGGAAATTAATCCTAAGTTCTTTGTATAACAGAAGCCTCAGCAACAAGTCTGCTTTTGTATTATGTGCAGCCAGGTGAAGAAGAGATTGGCCCTGGTGTCCAACCTTTACAATGTGAGGAGCATTATAATCCAACAACATGTTCACAAGCTTTTCCTTGCCATTTTTCACAGCAATAGCGAGAGGTGTCATCTTATCATTATCAAACTCATCTATAATTTTTTTCACTTTTTCATGTGTAAGAAGATATTCCAAGCATTCTAATGCTTCTGTTGTGGTAATAATGTGTAATACATTCTGCTTCTTTTTATTTTTCACTTCTATATCAGCCCCAGCATCACAGAGTACTTTTACACAATTTAAATGTTTACTCTGGACTGCCACTAGTAAAGGAGTTTTCCCTTCTTTGTTGGATAAATTTAACTTGACATTCCCACCCAACAAAGAAATAAGAGTTTTATCAAATCCAGTTCTTGCAGCTAGATGCAGCGCTGTGTTGCCTTCACTATCTTTGTGGTTCAGATCTATTTGGACATTCAACATCATCTCCAAGCATAATCGGTGACCATTCCTGGCAGCCAACATTACCGGTGTAAACTCAGCCTGGGGATCATACGTGTAGGACGGTAAGAGAAGTTCACAGCACTTCATGTGTCCTGCCCCGGCTGCAAAGTGTAAAGGCAGCCACTTCTCTGAGTTTGTTATGTTGGGGTCAGCGTTATTATCCAGCAACCAAGTCATCATTTTCCAGAAACCATTTGCTGCAGCAATGTCCAGTAGTGTTTGGTGATTGTTATTCTGCTCATTTAGTTTCAAGAGTGTGACATCACTTTTGTGTTGTAAAAATAAGTGACACAGTTCCAGCAGATTTTCTTTTGCCGCAATATGGAGTGGAGTGTTACCCTCATTGTTCTTGGCATTGATATCTGCACCATTTTGAAGGAGCAGAGAAGGAATAGACTTAACCTTATTCTTAATTTCTTTATTGGAATACATCTTGGCCACAACATGAAGCACGGTGCATCCATCGTCGTCTTTGTATTTCACATCACCTTTTTTACTTAACAGACTTTTACATAATTCATATTTCTTGGACTTAACAGCCCTCAGCATTGCATCTGGGCCTTTATATTCTTTCCTAAAAAAAGAAAAAAGAAAATAATTAAGGGATAATAGGCCTACTGTGGTGTATGCAAGAACATCGATTGACTGTCTGGGTTGTGGTGTTGACGATGGTGTGGTACAGGTACAATGACTCCATAGACACACTACAGAACCATCATACCGGCACCACACCATCGCCAATACCATGAATATTCTTGCATACCTCCCTGTATTTAACAAGAAATTTTGGACACTATATAGATCACACCTGGCCCAAACACACAGCAATTTTGATCCTTATTTCTTATTGTGAAGTTAACCTTTAATCAATGTACAGTCAACCAAAAAAGCTGTGGAACCGACCCTATAAGTAGTCCAAGGAAGAAATGAAAGGGAGAAATACACTTCTGGTGCATTAATTAAGGGGGAAATTTTGTGTTGGTATATCTGGAGCAACTGCTGAATCCTCCAAACTATTCCAAACAACAGAACACCATTATTTTTGTTAATCTGGTCCTGTTTCCTGGCATACTTTGGAGGAATCAAGGCACTCCAATGTAACAAAAGTGAATTATCACCTTATTAAGGCGCCTTGATTCCCCAAAGTATGCCAGCCTTGCCAGGAACCAAGACCAGATGAACACAAATAATGGTGGCCTGTTGATTGGAATAGTTTTAAAGAATCATTACATTGTATTGTACCAGCACTGTACAGTACTTTCCCCCTTCCATGGTAATATAACCCCTGTCCCTATAGGAAGAAATCAGTATACAAATTAAATGATATATTCTATCTTTGATTGTGCTATCTATTATTCTTAAATATAAGATAACATTCCAAATCAGATAAAGAAATCTTCACTAGGCCGAAAGTTATGGTGCGAATTATAAGTGTTGGAAAATAAGGGAGAAGAAATTAAAGGAGGTCATTATATCCCTGCTGGACACCATCGCATTGCATATCCAGTACAGTGAGTACAAAACATGAAGGTATAATATATTATACCTCCTTGGGTATCTATATAAATGTGTTGTATGGGCAAAATTACCTTATCCCCTTCTAATGAGCACTAAGAGTATATATTATCATGACCCTGCAGGCTCATAATTATAATGGTCACCAACAAATATCTTCGATCATTATTTTATATTCTAGTCCTTATTTTCCGTTTCAAAAAAAAAAAAAAAAAAAAGTCAGTCTTAGGTTTAGTAGTTGACCACAAAATATTTTTTCTGACGGTTACTGGCATCTCTCCCGAGTTAGTAATTAATAGTAGGAAAAGTGTGATAGGCCAGAAAGACCCTATAATTATAAAGTAGAAAGGAGAGGAGGGATCACAAAAAAAAAATCAAAGGAATGACAACAAGCACAAATGTAACAGATAAGAAAGGAAGAAGCACAAAGGAAAAAAACAAAACACGAATTAAATGAAGGACAGCAAGCACGAAGAAACAGAAAAGGAGAAAGAGAGAAAGGAGGGGAGGGACAGCAAGCACGAATTAAGATAACAGAAAGGAAGAAATAAAGAGAGAAAGGAGGGGAGGGACAGCAAGTACGAATTAAGATAACAGAAAGGAAGAAATAAAGAAAGAAAGGAGGGGAGGGACAGCAAGCACGAAGGAAAAAGAAAGAAAGAAGGGAAAGGATTGGTAAATAAAAAGAAGATAGTTAGAAGAAATGTAAGAAAGAAAATGGGTTGTTAAGTTGTTATGGTCTATTTTTAGCGTATATATATAACACTATAATAACAGTACTGTCGCCTCACTCAGAACTTCTTGAAGGATAACATTAATTAAGGATAATTATCTAACACATTCACCTCACAGAATTACATTATCCAGGGTGGAAAATAATAAATTTATCTGTTTTATCAGTTTACGAACCTGTGGAGCGAATATTTCCATACTATAATAATTTCTTCTTGACTTGGCGACTGTACAGTTTGTACATTTTACAAAACACACAGGTTTATGGCTTAAATGAGCCTTATATCGAATGTTTTACTCATTCATACATGTATTCAGACAACACATGATATTATTCACTGTATACTTACTTATCTGCTGGATCTCCTAAGACTCCTATAGAGATGCTCGTATAAATCTTGCCAGACGTCATGATGGTGGAGCTGCAACATTCACCCTTCCGAGTCACAACCTCAACTAACCTCAGACGAGTGAGTCTATATAGCATTAGCGAGCCACACCAAGGTCACAAATAAACTTGTGGGGAGCTTTATACGTATAGTAAATACGAATACGTACTGTACTAAGGAGGGTTGTATTTATAAACTACTACGAGGAAAAGGCTCTTTGTCCCTCAAATCGTACGGCATTTAGAATATTAGAGAGTGAATGACGAAAACACACAAGGTTCATGACCAGGTTGCAGAGATTAACATAACGTACCATGGAGTATAATAACGAACAACTGTTCTCTAACTTGTTTTATATGTATATAATCATATAGTTTGGTTTGCTTTAAAAAGTTTATTGTTGTAAAAGCATAACACAAAAGAGAAGGCCCCAGTGCATCCCTATCCAGCCCAATACCACCCTCCTTAGTACAGACTGTACAGTACGTATTCATATTTACTATACGTAAGCTGCCTATAAAGGCCTGCCAGTGTCCACACGAGCGGGCATTACTTTCTGTGAGAAAAATCCCTCGCTTTTTATCAGTTATCAGATCCCATCGACCATTGCCTATAATAATAGGCACACTTGTGTTGTCCACATCGTCATTTGGTAACACTTGTTTGCAATACGATTTAAGGGACAAAAAGCCTTTTCCTCGTAGTTTATAAATACCTCCCTCCTTAGCAAGGCCGGCTCCTTAGTAAAGTACGTATTTACTATACGTAAGATGCCTATATCTCCAGTGTCACTCCCATCTCGAAGGAATTATTGGTAATTATCTATTATAGCTATTGTTAAACTTTCAATCAACCAAATATCCCCATACAATAACTTTCGCAACTGGTTATTTTTTGCGATTTGACCATAGAAAGTACTGCTGTAGTCACGGTCACTGTATCGGGTGAAGTTTATGAACCAATATTACAGTAAGTCAATATTTTTCGAGGCCGAGCGAGTTAATTCGAAGGCGTTACAGGACCATTGACCGTACAAGTCACGGTCTAGTTAGCATAAAATTATGAATAGTGTTTTATTTTCCATTTATATTCGCGACAGCAGAAGTGAGAATAATTAGAGCTATAAGCACTATTATTTTTTATATACATGCCTTCTTTTTACTAATTTGCTTAAGTAAATATTTATGTAGATAAAATTATGAATAAAGTGTTTTATTTTCCATATATATTCACGACAGCAGAAGTGGGAATAATTAGAGCTATAAGCATAAACAAGGGATAAAAAAGGTGAAAGGAGCTCCTATAGGGCGATGTGAATAAACATGAGTTTATTTATTACTATTATTATTATTATTTTGTAAGTTATGTTGTTGGAGAGAGCAGTGGAAGAGTGAAAATGACAGGCATGGGTGTTTGTCCAGAGAGAGAGAGGGAGCGGTAGTCAGGAAGTGAGGGCTATCCACAGAGCTATATAGAGCTCGCCACCCCCCCCCCCGGCGTGTCGCCACCGGAAGTGGGTTGGCGGCCATGATACCTGCCCTTCCCCTCAACCCGCCAGCCTGTTAGATTATGCCAGGGTAAGATATTATTTCATTTATTCGGTCTTTTATTGATGATATGGTATATTAACTACATTATAGTGACTCACAATATATGAATAAGTATTTCTTTAACCGATATATTAGTGAATGGCTGATTAAATATAAATACATTTCGGTTAATAGGTGAAATTAGTTAGATAAACAAAACTATCGTTGGCTCTCATCCACAGTCACCTTCTTATAATATATATATATACAACGTACTTAATCTCTATTATGATAAGTATTTTATGTTCACATTGTTCAGTATGTATGTATGTCACACTAGAGTAATGTGTGTATATATGCATGTCACACTAGAATGTGTGTATGTATGTATGTCATACTAGAGTAATATGTATGCATGTATATGTCACACTAGAATAATATGTATGTATGTATGTCACACTAGAGTAATATGTATGTATGAATGTACAGCCGTGGTCAAAAATAATCATCCATAAAGGAGTAACTCACGTAAGATTTTGACAGCTTCCCTCTATTCCTTAGCTGATAAACATTCCAATAAATAGGTATAGTGCCATCGTTTAATTTAATACAAACAGCTACACACTACTTAAAACAATAAAATAGTATGTGAACATGAAAACATTACACAGTAAATTGTTAAAGTTACCCATATGTGGATGATTATTATTGACCAGCCTGGACTGTATGTATGTATGTCACACTAGAGTAATATGTATGTATGTATGAATGTCACACTAGAGTAATATGTATGTATGTATGTAAGGTAAGTCATGGTATAAAAACACAGAGGGAGAGGAAGACAGATTACAGTTATATATATTTGTCTTGTTTAATAAACCAGTTTAAGTTTAATTTCTTTGCATAATTTTCCGTATGGACATTATCTCAGCCTTGTTAATTGATTTAACAAAACCTTTATAATTAGAAAAGATACAATGCATTACAAATCAGGGAAATGTCAATAACTGTGGAAAGAAACATACTATACAAGTACGTACGGGAGTTCAATGGGCAAGTATCTATACAATAGAGCGCTCGCCTGTTGTGACACTCCTCCCCTATCTAACAACACAGGGTTAAGCGCTCTATGTTTATAGCTCTGTGGGACTATCCCTATCCTGAACCCTGTCTGAGGCAGCGCGTCTACTGAGACCTATGTATGCGCACTGGGTATACAGCTGGCCGACAGACCTTACTAACTAGACCGTGGTAAAAGTATCTGCCTACCGGACGTGAAATCCACAGCCACCAAACATTGCCACAAGTCACTAGATGTAGTCAGCTAAAAAAGTATTGGTACTCCCTTACGGATAATTTTATTTGATTTCAATACAAGGGTGGGTCCAGTACATTTTCAAAGTACAAGTTTTGTAGGCTTGTATATAGTCGGATTCAAATATGAAGCTAGTTTAGGCGGTAACCTTCCTACTCTACAGTGTTGCCTTGTCTCTACTCTGCTCGGGTCAGGGTGTGACGAGTTATTACTGTACCCCTGGGATTTGACGTCAAACACATATGGGGTGATTTACAGTTCATCTCGGGAGTTATCTGTGTTGGAATTATTTTTTATATTTGTTACTACAATATGAAAAAAAAAAGCACAACGATATATACAAACTTATAAAACAATGCTCAATAGTACATATCCGACATATAAAGTATATAATACAAAGTATTTACGAATATGGATTCATGAATGAACATCAGGTGTTGAACCGCACCTATAGACATCCTCCTTACCAGGGGGGTAGTGACCAGAGACCCTGAAGGGGTGACCTGGCCAACTACACCAAAAACATGACAACGCAGAGTAGTACACCGTTGTCATGTGTACTGCATTCACTTCCATACATAAAGGATTATTATCCTAAATATCAACACATTTACATCATATAATCAAGGTTTATATATAATAATGTTTTGGAGACTTGGACCATTTCAAATACTAAATAACGAAGGTACGAAATATTGTATGCCTTGTTCGGGTTAAATGACCACCGTTTGGTGAGGAAGTCCCTTAGCTCCCCTGCCTAAAATAGCTTCATATTTAAATCCAACTATAGCAGGTCACACTATCCTAATTACCGTACTCTAATAAAAGGTGAAAATGAAATTAGTTTCAGACTAGTAATTTCTCGGATCATTATGCCTTGCTCGAAAGCAGGTTCGAGAGGACAGAACAAACTGAGGGAATCATGCCCAAAAGGTAAAGAAAACAAGATTACTGTATTACATAAATATAAGTTACCCCACCATCATTAGTTTTCAGGCCACTGCATAAAAATAGATGGGTCGACGACAATAATAGCTTTCCTAGGTTCCAAGTTAGCCAAGCGGCAATTCAAGCGAAAAACATACCAAAACTAAAAAAACGGCCAAGGCAGTTACACACCTTGAACATTATCTTTACAGTTTGTTTCCACCATATTAGACAAAACTGCATCAACATAATACAACTTGCCAATTTCCAACAATACCCAACCTTCCAGTGGTAGTACAATAAAGATTTTGAAATTGAACACTGTCCTGCATAACCCACACTGAATACACTTCCTTAATCATTAAGGTCTGGGATCAGTACACAAATATACAATAAAGACTTTTATTCAAGATAAGAAAATAAGTTTGACAGGACAGGAAGAATATATTGCACAGGAAGACTACATTGTTCAACTGTGCTATTTGGTCCCTAGAGACTGAAAACAAGGAATTATAATTGTAATATAAATGCAACACTTAAAAAACATTCTTTACTTGTACCTGTATGCAAAACTTGTATAAAAATGAAAAAGGAAGTATCCTCATCACTAAGCACAAAAATGCCCAGTTCAAGTTATGTCATTATGATGCAAGATTCTTATTAAACAATTGCTGTGCCTATCTTGGAACTTACAATAATGAGATAAAAATATCACATTTGTCTAACTATAAACCACCTACAAATGCTGAAGACCTATCCTATCCCCCTTTTTACGTATATTTGTTGTAGGGAAAAGGTCAAAATTAAGCCCTCTGCACTAACTTAAAAACTCCCATTACTACCTCCTTTCATGAAATGAGTATGGTGAAAAATTAAAGGTCTTTTGTCCCCCCCCCCCCCACCCCATCTATCTTAGAAATACCAACACTAACATACAGTAGACTGGTTCTTATTTAGAACGAGAATCCACCATCAGGAATGTTGTTAACTGACGAGAAATCGTACGCTTGACCATTGGTGGTGCTGGAGACTCCCTCACCGTCTTCCTCCTCCTCACCAAAGTAGGTCTCAATAATGCTAAGGGCCTTCTTGTACAAGTCTTCATTCTCATGGTGTTGCAGATCCTCAATCTTATCCAGGCCTCCACACTCCTCCACCATCTGAGCCAGCCGTTCTACTTCATTCAGTTTCTCTGCAGTCTGTGAGTCAAGGTAAAAAATAGATGAACTCATTTCTAAGGACAAACTGCACAACCTAGGGATGCACTAATACTAAATTAATGGACGATAGAAAGTTGTATCCTTGGCAAAATTATGTATCAATAATATTGAAGTATTAATTACTGTACACAATTCTAACTTTGGCAACTAGCTTACCTGGAAAATGTTGGTCAGGCCATCTAACACCACCATTATGGTCTTTGCTTCCTTAGATGTGAGCAATTTGCAGAAAGGCTCCAAGACTCCCTGTCTCACCAACTCTGTTATCTGCTCCAAAGAGCCTCCAGATGTAAAGTTCGTCACTACCCAGGCTGCTTCCTTTTGGGCTTTGAAATCTCCCTGAAAGTTACAATAATAAACTATTAGCACCATCAATATAATTTCTTTCAACTTTCAAGGGATGGGGCCGATATCTTTATCTAGCATTTCTATTTAAAGTGATATGTAAGTCTCACCCAATGCTCAAATATAATTTACTCTTTACAGTCATGTTCTGTGGAACTTTGTACTTGTCATTTTAAAACATTACCTTATCCAAAACCTCAGCAATGGGACCAATAAGACCATTATCTATGACTGCCTGTATCTGGTCAACATTGCCTGCTGTAATATTGGAGATTGTCCATGCAGCCTCCTTCACTATGTTACTCCTTTGGTGCTTCAGTAGCTTAGGGAACACTGGCAAGGTTCCAGCCTTGATCACAACATCCGTCTGCATTGGAAAAAAAATGATTACTATACATGCAAACACTGAACTCCCTGGTAACATTAACTTGTGGATATCATTCGGGTGAGTTTTTTTCATGGTCCTCAAGATGTTAACATCTAATAATAATCATGTGAGACAAGATAATGCCTAATCTCCCTCCAAAGAACTCTGGCAGGGAACAAATTAAAAGTATGGAGGAAATGTTGAACCTGGGAAGGATGGAGAAAACTCATAACTATTATGGCTATCCTCTGAAGAGTTCTTTGAGGTAAAGCTACAAACCTAAATGTCTAGTGGCCTCTCAGTTACAAATTTCAACTTACTTGAACATCATTACCAGTGACAATATTGCCTATTGCTCTTAAAGCAGGTGTGACAACAGGGAGATCACCCGAGTTAAGAAGTTCCACCAGGCGTGGCACAACACCAGCATCTACCACCTCCTGGATCTTTTCATTTGTCCCGTCAGTCAGGTACGAAAGTGCCCAGCAAGCATCAGCTGAAACATTACATTCAGGAATTAAACTCCATCTTAATGATATATTATTATTAAAATAGACCAGACACACAAAGTTGGGAGAGAATGCAAGCATTCTATCAATCCAAGGACCCCAGCCCCATGAATCCAACAATATTAACGAGATATCTATTCAGCACATAGGAGAAAAAATGTCACCATTTTCAGAACCAACCCTTCAAAATCTTATCCAGAGGCATAACCTACTGAAAGAGGCCCACTATGCCTTAGTTTAGCTATTTCACTACCCAACTGGTGATGTAATTTTAATAACTGAAAGACATTGAAAAATTAACTTCTCTATATAACCATCACACCATAATGGATGTAAATCATCCTATAAAATATTAAATTGACAAGAATTTTCACTCATTTCAAGAAGTACAAAAACACTAACTGAGGTGAAGTTTGGGATTGAAGGATAAAATGAGACAAAGTTCAAATTACACTGGTAACACCTTACCCTGCACCTCCTTGTCTGGGTGACATATGAGTTGGCCAAGAGCAGGAAGACATTGCTTCACTACATGGAATGGTGGTGATGGATTTTTGTTGCGACACAGGTTACTCAGCGTCCAAGTTACATTACGGAGGAATGTATGCTGCAACAATAAAAAATGTTTAACACACCAGTTCAACACTCACCAATAAAAATTCATATTATATGGGATCAAATTACCAGATTCAGAAACTCCGACAAACAATTTCATAGCCACTTCCATGATATTGTTGATCCTACAATTACCAAAATACCCATTTACAGTCAAAACACTAATTCCACAAAACCATTACTACAAAAAATCCACTTGCTAAATCCCTAAAAGAGTAACAACGAAAGGTCACTTTTAAACCTCAATCATTCTCTTCTCTTTCAGGGTCCCCAACTATTTTAATTCCCTCACTGAATGCATTAAAATTAAATATAATTTCTATTGTATATTTGGAGCATGCACAATTTATCAGTGTTAATCCACAAGGGATGTCAGACAAGACATGTGAACCTATGACCTACCTCTGTGTTTGGGTTGATGAGTTCAAGAAGGGGTTGGACAATACCAGCCTTGATTACATAGTCCCTCAGTTCAGGCCCATCACCAGCTATATTACCTAATGCCCACACAGCCTGCTCTGCCACATTAGTATGAGGAGACCGTAGCAGCTTCACAAATGACACCACTGCTCCAGACTCTGAAAACATGTACAAAAAGCCGATAAAAGTAGCTCATGAAATTGTATAAAAGTTAACATTGCGATGGTTATCAGTTGCATCGTATAATCAATGGAGGAGACAGTTACCCAAAGCACCACCAGACCAAACATAGAACATGCAGGCAGGAGAATGCATGAACACTTGTACACCTTCAGATGACGCGCATGATGCAAAGAATATCATCATGTTAAATAGAAGAGATGGTATCCTATCTTAATTCCTTTTAGTTATGAACTGATCATGGATGATTTAATTAGTGACAAACAAAATTTCTTAATAGGTTTGTAGCCAAAAGGACTATACATTATTTCAGTGTTCAAAAGAATTTTCAACTAGTATGAATTTCACACCCAAATAAGTTAATGAACCTAATAATCCAAGATATAGCAAGATATATCTCTACAGTAAATAAATTATTGACTGTACCTGCAACAGCTTGTGTCTGTTTTGAAGTACCAGAAGCAATGTTTGTCAAGGCCCATGCTGCTTCAAACTGAAGGGCTGGACTGCAAAGAAATGAATCTTGTCAAAGCAATTCAAATGGAAACAACAATCTAATTCCCAGACATAAAATGTAACTGTACTAAATTTTACATACTGGCACAAAGATATATGAAGGCAGAAGCAAAGAAGTTGACTTCATTTTGCACACTCGTATACACACACACCACATTTCCTTCAACATCAACTTCGACTGATGGTGTAGTGATTTTCCTCACCCCTTGAAGAGGGAAACGGTGTGCAAGTATAACCAAACAGTCATAATTATGCCATATGAATAAACATGAGGCAGACTTCAACTTACAATATAAAAACATGGTAATTTCAAAGTCTCCTTCCTTTAACTGCAATGTAATGTTACTATGCATGCCTCTTGTAACCAGCCAACCATCTTTCTAAAGTATTTATTCTACTTGTCTTTTCTATCAATGAAGTATGTAACCATCCTTCTCAAAAACCTACTTGTCTTCTCTACCCAGGAAGTGTATAAGGTGCTTACCACACAAGCCTCTCTTAAACCAACCAACAAGTATTCTACTATCAAGAAATTATATAACCATCATTAAAAAAAAAATCACACCTACTTGTCTTCTCTATCCAGGAAGTGTATAAGAGGTGCCACCATTCCTGCCTCAATGATGGCATCGATGGGTGGGTTGCGTTCACGGGACAACATTTTCCGTGCACCCTGTGTGGCAATCACCTGTCTACTGCTGTCATTGCTGTTGATTCCATTGATTATCTCCTCCAATGTCAGTACTGGTCCCTGTAACATCAAGAGGATAAGGGAGGTATTATTAAACTACTTCGAGGAAAATGCTCATATTAATTTGCAAAGCTAATTTAACTATTAAGGGGGAAATTCTTTGAGTAGAGTCACAGATAGCCAATTTTTGAAAATTTGTGTACGGCAAGCACTATCAACACACCCGGTGAGCAATTGCCAGGCACATAGCACACACCTGCTCACGTAATGGTGGATTAAATGGCCGTGCGCCTGCCCCTCCCTTTTCTACTACATGCTCTTTTTCTTGCATTTCTATCGTTTTTTGTTCACAGATTATTTTTTTTCGTATATTTTTGCTGGACGATAGTTTGGCCTTTGTTCAATGGCAGCAGCAACCCTGCAAACAACACACAAGGGTACTGGGAGCACCTACGTCAGTTTCACCAGTTGCTTTCACTTATTTACTTGTATTTTGAGTGATTTTCTACTCAATTGAGTGACAATGCCTCACGTGAGTGCAAAGAGAAAGGCCCTTAATGAATTAAATCATCAGAAAGCTTTGAAAGACAGAAAAAACTTAATAAAGTGAGGGAACATGTGGAAGATCTACTCCCTGCTACCTCCCCTCCACCAAGCACTACACGTGTCTGCGGCAAGTTTTCGACACAGTTTATTGCCAGAAGAAATAAGATCAAACAAGGATGAAAAAACACCTGGCCCAGATTACCAGCCTGGTAGTTTTTAAAGTATAATTATGTTCCTGGCAACAATGACGTGGGTAGGCTCCACTGACACCCTTTAAATATAATATTTTTTTAGCAAATATATACAATATGGTTATCATGTATTATATTGATTTGATATATAAATAAAAGTGGACCAGGAGCCTTGCTTTGAAACAGGTTTGCTTGACCAGGGAGAACTCTCCCACACTGGGTCTACACAGGTGACAAACATATGTAATGACCTGAACATCAACTATGGACATTCCATGAAGTGCTGAAGTGTTTTGTAAATAGAAAATTTAATTTGGTAATAATTTATGCCACTTATATGGGGTAGAGAACATTTCCACAAGTGCAATTATCTCAAAAAGTTTTTTTTTTTTTTTTTTTAGCATAAAAGTGAGACCAACTGTGTAATTATGCAATTTTAGTAATTTTGGTCTCAAAATGTTCATGCCACTTGTATCTACTAATGTCAGTGAAATCATACCTTATCTCCATCAAATACATATATGCCACAATCTTAAAAGTAGATTTTTTGAATGAGGGGAAAAATATATATAGGCTGTATATAATAATACTGCAAGATAGAAAATTTGTATCTTTTTCTACATTTACAAAATCACTGGGGCAGGTACTTCAGGATGTCTCTAATCAGTTGGCAAAAGAAAATTGATAATCTCTTCATAGTTTTGACGCAATTACATATTTTTGAAAAACTAAAAAATAGATAGGTATTTATTTTTTGCGCAAAATCTACAGCAGTTATGTTGATGAAATTTTTATGACAGAAGCACACTTATCCCTGCACACCATGAAAAAACTAAGGTAGGGAGGACCGGAAATGTCGGACTGTGATGTGTGACTGAATTTGACAACTACCCCCTTAAACGTAGTTTAACAGGACCAGATAAACAAACATGACGGTGGCCTATTGTTTGCTTCAGATTTAACACTGTACTATACCAAGGGGAAAATTGCCTATTGAGGTAGTGATGCAAGTAATGGAGAAAATAGTTAGACTCCGAAACAATGTTTTTTGAGGTCTCATGAAAGTTTAACCAGTTTACTTCCAGAACTTACTTGTTTAAACACCTATACAATATGCAGGGTACTGGGGACATTACCAAATGGTAAATATTTTTTTCCAAACAAGTGTTTGGTATTAGTTAAATCAATAGCAGATATTTTTCCTTCCCAAACAAATCAAATTCATTGCTATATTCCACAATAACCAACCCTCCATGAATACTCACAGCAGCATTGTGTTCATGGAGTGGTGAGGTTGGGTCGTCCAGACAAACATTTCTCCTCTTCAACAGCTGGTCATCTTTTTTGGCCTTTCGAAGTTCTATACTCGTCTCCTGTCGTCTTCGTCGCATCTCCTAATAAATTTACAAAGATGGAAACACCTTCAAATAAACATTCACTAAATCATTCATTTTAAGATTTGAATGCAAATTCACTAAAGTTGAACAAATTCTGGGTAAAAAAGCACAGCAACATAATTGCATAATACCCTTAGGATACTTTTATCAATATTGTTAAGTTGATAGTCCCCTATCAGTGCTTAATGCAGATATAACAAATGGCATTTCCTCCATTAGATCATACTTGCAATGATACCAATGGTGTTACTGGCCACACACCAAGCTTAGGTGAAGCAAACATGGGGTGAGAACATTTCCATGGTGGTACCAGTATGATGGCTCTGTAGTTTATCAAGATAATTATACTGGTGCCACTACATATTTAACAACAATGATCTTACAGACCATTGTATATTTGATATAGTCCCTAACCCAACTGAACCAAAGCCTGTGATCTGAAGCAGGTGGTTTCCGGACAACAGCCCACCCAAACCATCACCAGGCTACACACATCTCAAACCAATGGAAACTTTGGGTGGGCAGTCGTCCAGAAACCGCCTGTTTCAGATTTCTGGCTTCGAAACAGGTGGGCTAGGGACTATGGTATCAGTGTACCATCCAAAAACACTGGCAAATTCCCAAGAAAGGTGCACATTTACCAAAGAACAGATAATTCAATGATCCTTCTCAAACCCCTCTATATCTTTCAAGCTTTAGACATTTGAGGAACCAGTAATGTTTAGATAATTGCAGCAATGGTCATAATAGAAGAAATTAGTCACCACATCCTTTGCCAGATTAATTCTTAACCTTTGAGAAGAGAGGGACCAGTAAGTACTATTAAAATCATTTGCAGCAAGTCATAATAAAAATGGAAATATATCCGCACATTACCCTATTCAAACACAAACATTTACTTACCTCCATGTCTTTGCCAGCATTTTTGAAGCTTTTGAGACGCGAAGGCCCAGGGCTGCCATCCCGCGCTGGCGCCAGCATTTTGTCTGAGGACTCCAGCCTAGCGGTGTGCTGGTACTCGTGACAAAGCTGCTTCACCACTCCTGTACCTACAACAAAAATGTCTTTACTATGGTTTTGCATTATAAAAATATTTCGGTAAATATTGGAAGAATTGCCATTATTGCGTACAGTTTTTCTACCTTCATTACTCAATTAGATCATTCCAAGACTATTTTCTTCTATGGCATTTCCTCCGCAAATGCCCCATTTCCAAGATAGGGCATACTCAAATGGGGCATTTTGAAATTAGCCTGACCTTACCTAACCTAGACCACAGCAGACTACCGGGACCTAACCTGGGCAAACTACCGGGAAATAACCGTAATAAAGTACTGTACAGGAAATGACTGGAGCAAAATACTGGGACCTAGCCAGATCTGGCAACACTGCTACAAAACTGCATTTTTCAATAAATACCAATATTTCTATTAACCCTTCCAGTACATACAAAACTTTTCATTATATAAAAAGACTATTCACCATTCCTGCACTTTCAACACATTATATGCTTCTACTGTACCATTCCTCCACCTACAAAAAAATACAAAAACCAAACAACTTTAAGTCAGTTGCGATATAGCAAAAAATTAACCAAACTTTACTATGGGGGGGGGGGACACCCCCAAGGTAACCAATATCCTTTCTCTAACCTGAATTCGGGAAACATTATTTAAGGGGAGATTCTTTTGTTGGTGAATTTGAAGGTCTCATTCCTCTAACTATGCCAGAAAATAGTCACCTTCAGTGGTACAAATGGGGGATCTGTTTCATGGCATAATTTAGAGGAATCAGGGACCTTACAATTCACTTATATGCTGTAAAGTATAAAACGTTTAATACCACGCCAGGCCAGGAAGACCATGTAGCATGATGCAGCAGATAGCCTAGAAACAAAGGAAAATACAGGGACATGAAGAATAAACTAATTGAGAGTGGTTTGGGTCCTAAGGGGTGCCCAAACCCTCTAAAAAACCACCACCCACATCACCAGACAATATCTTCCCTACTTAACAAAACATTAGGAATATTAAGTCTATATAATATGACCTTAAGGGGGTGCGGAAGTAGGGGACAGGCTTGGGGGGTGCGGGCATAGGAGGACAGGCTTGGGGTGGGTAGAAAGCCTGTTCCCCATTCACGCACCCCCCCCCCCAAGCCTGTCCCCCTATTCCCGCACCCCCCCCCCAGCCCGTCCCCCTATTCCCGCACCCCCCCCCAAGCCTGTCCCCATATTCTCGCACCCCCTTAATATTATACAATTGAGTATGTGAAAATGTGGGTACTAAGGGGAGCCAAAACCCCAACAACGCCTACCCCCCCCTCCTACCCTCGTAAAGAAACCAAACTGGGAATAGAAAGTTTAACATACAATATGAACCTGAAAATTTTAAAATATACAGTTTATGTGAAAATGAGGGTTCAAAGGGGAGCCAAAACCCCTCTTAACACCACCACAATACCCACCCCTCCTACTAAAACCAAATTGGAAATAATAATAATAGAAAATATATACAATAAAACCTGAAAAAAATATTGCCTGAAAACTAGGACGTGAGATTATGGACACCCTCACTCGATACACACCTATTTTAAAACGTAATATATTTCAGTTTATGAGATGAATTAATGTATCCCTTTATTTCTAGATCTACAGTTAATATACTCAGGGTTCGAGTGTGGGTAGGAATATGGGTCAGAGGAACACACATCAAGTACAAAAATGGGTTACAAAAATTAATAGCATCTCTCAAGCCGACACGTGGCCCTAAAAACGAAAACACACCATTAATTAACCTCATATTTAACACACCCAGGGTATATTTAACACACCCTAAGGTATACTTAACACACCTCAGATGCCTCACGTCACCTCTGGAGTAACACACGGGGGAATTAGGAGTCAAATAATAACGTGGTTGGCCTCCAAAATGCTCCTAACCTCCCACCAGTAATGTAGTCGGTCTTTGTCTGGCGTCTTCCTCCCCGACCAGCCAGCCAGCCAGCCGCCTCGGGTAAAATATTATACAGTGTTGCCAAGTCTCACTCATCCTTCATTTTACTAACATTTTACCCCAACTTTTTTTTTTTTTTTTTTTTTTTTTACCTCAACTTTACCTACCTATTATTTGCTGAATTTTTCTTCTGTTTATTTTTGTTTTGTTTTCTTTTTTTACTTCGACTTTCTTATTACTTACATCTGAATTAATTTTCTTTTATTTTCTTTTTTTTTTTACTTCAACGATATCTGAGTTTCCCTCAGAATTTTCCTTTCTTTTATATCTCAACTTCAGTATCAGAATTTTCCTTTTTACCTCGACTTTGGTATAAGAATTTTTTCTTTTTACCTCAACTTCAACATGGATCTTCCCTTTTTTCCCATCTTCAACATCAAAAGTTCCCTTTTTAACACAACTTCAACATCAGAATTTCCCTTTTTACTTTAATAATTCCCTGTTTACTCTTGAACAATGAAGGTCTGGTAGAAATTTCCAAATTTACTCTTGAACAATCTGTGTAGACTTCAAAATTTCCTAAAACAGAGAAATTTTCTTGCACCTGGCAACACTGTAAAATAATCTGGTCCTGGAAGCTAAGCGCTGATTGGTCAATGTAAATGTAACAAGCACGCTCATTGGTCCATTCAAATACATCATGGTTCCTTCCACATAGTTATATACATAGAGGTAGCATAGGGGGGTCTGTTGGAGCTGATGGTACCGGAAGTGTCCAGGCGGCCATGTTACCATGCTATAACATAGGATGGGAAAATCAAAGCTGAAGTAAGTATGTTCTCAGTTCTGCTAGAGTTTTCATTAATTTTCCTCTTGTTTTTACTTTTTATATGTCCTTATCTGTGCTTTTTGTGGTCAATATCTAATTGTTATTGTTATGTGACCATAAGAGTATGACAAAATAATCACAATATGATTTAGGAGAACAAATACGAGTGAAATAAGAACATGGACATGACGTAGGCTGGTAACTGGTTTATGACTTGAACTTCATTGTATTTAACTTAGGGAACCTTAAGACAGTATTATATACATGTAAAATAAGGGTTCTGGTCCAAGAATCAACTATATTAGTGCAAATTAACTTATCAGTACAAATTAAATCAATAATGAATCGATGAATGATACATAGCCAATTATCACCATCATATTTTAGTAATCCGTTCCACTATAGCTTTTTCACTCGCTCATTACTCATATTTTTTCCTCTTGTCATCCCTGAACCCACAAAAGTGTACTTTGAGTGTTTCAGTTGTAGTTCTACTGGCATTGTATGATAATAATATGCCTGTGACAGTGATGTAATGCACAAAGTATTATAGCCACTTTAAAAGCTTATCTTTCATTATTCCCTTAATTGTTCTTTTCCTTATGCTTCTCTTTCATAGATATGATTGATATCGTTAAATGAAATAGAAAACTAATGACAATAACAATAATATTTATTGATGACTGCATGTAATATGCGTTGATACTCTCGTTTCTTGTTATTTACAATAGGAATATATCGATATCTCGCAATCATTTGTTCATAAATTATAGCATGAAGTTACAACTTCATTATAATGTGTAAAGAGTAAGAAAAATGTGGAAGAAATAAAAAAATAACGGCTACAGAGAAAAATTATATGGCATGGTAAGATGGCCGCGGTACTCAGCACCCTGGCATCAGCAAGCTAATCTAAATAAGATAGGTATGTGCGGTCTAATGTATAGCTATAGATCTGTGGTTCCTTCACATCATATCATTTTATTTTAAATAATCATATATACTTCTTAAAACCCTGAATTTATGTATTTAATAATGATATGGATATTTTTCACGTATTTTGGTATTAGTCTGATACTTGTAGAAGGAAGGACAATAAATATATTAGTTTCTCAATAGATATGAATATTATCTACGCAGTATGGTATCTCAGCCCTGATTGGTGGAAAATTTAAATGTCCAATGAATTGTGTTTACCAGTCATGTGCCTTTACGCAATACATTCCCGTTTATCTTTTGTATTTAAATTCTGTGAAGAAATATTATGTTAGTAACAGATCTTGAAGGCGGATATTATATTATTACTCATATGAATTATAATAAAACAACCCATTCTTAATTTTCTACATTTATTATACATGAATTTTAATATAATAACACTATAATATTATTTACTATTTTATTATTCCAACACATTACTCCCATAATAATAAAACCATGAATACTATACACACTATTATTATTTTATTTATTATTATTATTATTATTTATTTATTAATATTTTATTTATTATTTTATATATTTATTTTATATATTATTTATTTATTATTATTATTTATTATTATTATTATTATTTTTTTATTATTATTTATTTATTATTTTATTTATTATTTATTATTATTTTATTATCATTGTAACTTCAAGTATTTATTTTTTCCATCATAATAATAAATGTCAGTGTAATACAGAGGTACTTTTTTTTCTCCTGCAAACAAAATACAACAAAAATACTCATAAATACAACAAAAATACAACAAAAATACTCATAAATACAACAAAAATACTCATAAATACAACAAAAATACAACAAAAATACTTATAAATACAACAAAAATACTCATAAATACAACAAAAATACTCATAAATACAACAAAAATACTCATAAATACAACAAAAATACTCATAAATACAACAAAAATACAACAAAAATACTCATAAATACAACAAAAATACTCATAAATACAACAAAAATACTCATAAATACAACAAAAATACTCATAAATACAACAAAAATACTTATAAATACAACAAAAATACTCATAAATAAAACAAAAATACAACAAAAATACTCATAAATACAACAAAAATACTCATAAATACAACAAAAATACTCATAAATACAACAAAAATACTCATAAATACAACAAAAATACTCATAAATACAACAAAAATACTCATAAATACAACAAAAATACTTATAAATACAACAAAAATACTCATAAATAAAACAAAAATACAACAACAATACTCATAAATACAACAAAAATACTCAAAAATACAACAAAAATACACGATGGCTCCTCTTCAACAAAACCGTAAGTTGTAATGTTTTTATTGTTTATAGAACTTTACATATCAATAATTAACATTTAATATATTCTATTTTATTCTAATTTATTCTATTCGTCTATTACTCTATTTGGAAAGCTATATTTCTGTATATCTTTGTGTGTGTGTATATGTGTGTATGTATGTATGTTTTTGACACACATTTCGGTAAATATTGAATGAATTACCGTTATTGCGTACGTTTTTTCTACCTTCATTACCCACTTATTTAGACCATTCTAAGACTATTTTCTTCTATGGCATTTTCTCCGCAAATGCCCCATTTCCAAGATAGGGCATATTCAAATGGGGCATTTTGAAATTAGCCTGACCTTACCTGACCTGACCTAACCTAACCTAGACCGCATCAGACTACCGGGACCTAACCTGGGCAGACTACCGAAACCTAACCTGGGCAAACTACCGGGAAATAATCGTGATAAAATACAATAAATGACAGGGGCAAAATACTGGGACCCAGCCGGATCTGGCAACACTGCTACAATAAATTCTTTCAATAAATACCCACCTTTCTTCTGGTAATTTGTTCTATTCGTCTATTACTCTATTTGGAAAGCTATATTTCTGTACATCTTTGTTTGTGTGTGTGTGTGTGTGTATGTATGTATGTATGTATGTTTTTGACACATTTCTTCTGGTAATTTGTTCCATTAGTCTATTACTCTATTTGGAAAGCTATATTTCTGTACATCTTTGTGTGTGTGTGTGTATGTATGTTTTTGACACACACCACTTCTTCTGGTAATTTGTTCCATTCGTCTATTACTTTAAATGGAAAACTATATTTGTGTACATCTTTATCTCCTCTTCTTTTAATTAATTTCTTACTGTGTGTGTGTGATCATTTTATATAATTATAGTGTCTTGGGTAATTATAGTGTCTTGGGTAATTATAGTGTCTTGGGTAATTATAGTGTCTTGGGTAATTATAGTGTCTTGGGTAGATATATAACTTATCACCATAATGCACCACACTATGGGCCGTATGCAAGAACATCCATGGTGTATACGATGGTGTGGTACTGGTACGATGGCTCAGATTGATTGATTGATTGGTTTATATTAGGCGCCGCAACAGCGAGGTCATATAGCGCCAGAGGAAGGTGATAGAGAGGTGTGACAGCAAGCAGGAAGGAATTAAAAGGAGAGAGAGAGAGAGAGAGAGAGAGAGAGAGAGAGAGGAGAGAGAGAGAGAGAGAGAGAGAGAGAGAATTGTATATATATCACTGAGAGAGAGAGAGAGAGAATTGTATATATATCACTGAGAGAGAGAGAGAGAGAGAGAATTGTATATATATCACTGAGAGAGAGAGAGAGAGAGAGAGAGAGAATTGTATATATATCACTGAGAGAGAGAGAGAGAGAGAGAGAGAGAGAGAGAGAGAAACTAAATAATCTACAATGGCTCAGTTGGTTGTCTATGGAGCCGTCATATCGTTACCACACCATCGTATACACCACGAATGTTCTTGAATATGGCTCATTATGTCTCATGATAGAGGAGTGATAGTACCGATTCCACAGTGGTTTGTTTTGGTTTGTAAGCACCCTAACAAAAGAAACTGAATTGTGTAAATGAGTAAATTATTAGATGAATTTGATGACTCCACTATGAAACTATGGTAATAATGGAACTATCTGACAGTGTGGTTGGTTGGGGAGCATCCTAACAAACTAAGGAAATAATGCAACTACCTAAAGATTTTGTGGATGTGGAGACTGAGTTTGTTGTTGGATATAATGTGGTTGGTTGGGGAGGATCCTAACAAACCAAAAAAGTCACTGGAATTGATCCTAAGACTTAAAGACTGACAAATGTGGTTGGTTGGGGAGGATCCAAACAAACCAAAAATGCCACTGTGGAATCAACCCTAAGACTGACAAGTGTGGTTGGTTGGGGAGGATCCTAACAAACCAATAATGTCATTGTGGAATGTACCCATAGAGTGGACCTTGTGTGGGTGTTAATAATATTCCATCACCAAACATTGGCAGCCATTATCAACTGAGTAGTGGCCAGTGTGTGTGTTGGGCCGGGGGGTAAACACTCCTACAGTAGGCTATTCTATTCTATACTACATCCATAAATTTGATCACATAGTGACATAGGTGTACCTCAATGACTTATAAATCATACTCTTGAATTAAACTGATACAGTACAGTATTGTACCTTTAATATTTCATCTACTCCTATAACACACTATACCATCATTCATCTTTTACCATACTGTACAACCAAATACAGCACACACTTGTGTGGAAATAAATTTCTATGAATGTCCACACTGGGGATTGAACCAAGATTCTCACGATGCGAGACCCAGACACTAACCACTGTACAGCCATGACTGAAGTCCATGAGCAGGGGGGTACAGCTATCTCTTGTAATTCTATAAACAACAAAATGTGCCAAAACAACATTACTAACAATTCATTGAGGTGTGAGCTGCCACGGTCAGAGGGATGTGGAAACATATCTTGTTCCAACTCTGTGCCCAGTATTGGCTGTGACTTTGCACCACCCCATGCTCATGGACTTTCAGCCATGGCTGTACATCTTTATCATCTTTTCTTTTTAATTACTACAGTATGATATACAGTACTGTACAGTATATGCACTTTCAAATGTGTCTAGGCATCTTTATTAACGAATTTGAACATGATTTTTAGGCTTTATCTCACTCTTTTTATTTTACAGATAAATTAAGACTATATATATATATAAACTATTTTAGCCACAACAAGATTACCAAGCTATCTTTCCCATCCATTTCACTGACCAAACCTTTTGTTGTGAATGAAATTGAGGGCTACTGATTCCTCCAAACTATGCTACAAAGCAGATTCCCTCCTTATAAACTGAGCCACTTGTCTGTTTTCTAGGCATAGTTTGAAGGAATCAATAGCCCTTCATTTTATCCAACACAGTCAACTGCATCATATTAATACAATAGCTTGGATATTTGAAGAGTCAGAAAGAAGACCACCCAAGGCCTGGAAGACCCTGTATGATGATGGAGATGGTGATAGAAATGAGGGACAGCAAACACCAAGGTAATGAATGCTGTTGAAGGTAAACATTGAGGGAATACAACAACAAATCTTTCTCATTATACAGTACTGTACTAAGAGCCGTATGCAAGAATATCTGTGGTGTTGATGATGGTGTGGTAACAGTATGACAACTCTGTAGTACCGTATGTCAATTGAGTCATATCGTACCAGTACCACACCAACATCAACACCACCACTGTTCTTGCATACAAGGCACAAGGTTTACACTAGTCAAGTTATATGGAAAATAAAATAATAATAATGTGATACACTTACATTTATTCAGTATTATACACAAATATAGGAAAATACATAAAATAATGTCTTATGCATTATGACATAAAGTAACTTTTGGACAATCATTGTGACCAATTACTGTTTGGCAAAAACTGTACACTAAATAAATTTCAGACAGATTCTCAGCAGCTGTACCCGGCACTCAGGGGAAATGAACAATGTGCATATGTATGTATCTAGAACACCATAATATTATAATATACAGTATGAGGGATGTGTATAGTAATCCATTGTTATCCATTGTTGATTTTGTTGTTGTTATAGGTGTGTATTATATTGTTATCTATGAATCTGTGTATAGTAAACCTTCATTATACACTGTTATTGTTATGAATGTGTATTATACTGTAATGTTATCTATGAATCTGTGTACAGTAAACCCTCATTATCCACCACTGGGTTTATTTATGGGTGTGTAATGTCCAAAGAAGGTTTACTGTACACAGATTCTTTACAAACAAACAAACAAACAAACCGTACAATACACACACACACACACACACACATAACAGCAGTGGATAAACAAAGCATTATCACTGTAGTAGCCTAGTAGTCTGCACAATAACACACACCCCCAGACTACAGCCAATTATTGTGTGATCCATTTAAGGGGAAAAAACTCTTGATGGTAAATTGGAGTGCTACCTATTCCTCCAATTAGCCATGTCCCAAATCAGATCCCTTATTAGTAACATTGAGGTGATCTGTTCCCTGGAGTGTTTTGGGTGGAATCATTCAGTAGCCTTTTAATTTATATACCAAGAAGCTACACACACAGGTTTTCCCTTTAAAGATTAGGAAGTAATTATAATGAATGGAAAATAAGCAGCATAATTATTAAAGATACAATACAGTAATAATGCCTTGTTTAGTACTATTGTTGTTGTTGTTGTTGTTATAGGTGTGTGTATTGCACTGTTTGTAATAAATCTGTGTACAGTAAATTAACCCTCTTTGTACATTGCTCACCCATAAATAAACCCAGTGGTGGATAATGAGGGTTTACTATACACTGATTCATCATACACATCAACAACAACACACACACACACACACACACATAACAACAACAGCAGCGGAAAACGTGGGATTACCGTTCCCAGGATTCCAACAGCGTACGCAGCCCGGAAAAAAAAAAAAAAAAAAGATCTCGCACGTCTTGTTCAGATTCAGCTTAAACAGACCCGATAATTTTCCCCACAATGGATAGGATGTATTTACGCAGAATGTGTGTGCAAACTTTGGGAGTGCTCTCACGGTACGGATAATGACAAAAAAATATTCAATGCGACGGTTGAACGTGTCTGAAATGATTGCATGGTGAAAGTATAGGTAGTGGTAGTAATAGTAGTAGTAGTAATAGTAGTAGTATTATGTCGAATTTACCTTTAAAAATATTATTACATCGTTAAGGGGGAAGTACTGTATAGTGTTTGTGGTAAATCTGGAGTAAATGATTCCTGCAAACCATTCCAAGCAACAACAGACCACCATTATGTTTGTTAATCTGGTCCAGTTTTCCTGGCACACTTTGGAGGAATCAAGGCACTCCAATGTACCAAAAGTATACCATATATCCCCTTGAATTGAGTGTAGACAAAGCCACTGGGTAAACAAACAGTGGCTGACTCCAACTTGTGGCGTATGCAAGAACATTGACGGTTCCGACGATGGTGTGGTACCTGTACGATGACTTCATAGACACACACGACACAGCCATCGTACCAGTACAGTCACGGCACATAGTCCTTGACCAGGGTGTAAGGGAAAGTCTGTTCAAGGACTATGTGCCGCGTATGCAGGAACATTAATGGTGTTGACGATGGTGTGGTACCGGTACGATGGCTCTGTTGTATATTATGGAGGATTCATTAGCCGTCCGTTATGCTTTCATGTTATTAGACTAGACACCTTGATGCCACACACAACACTATACAACACAATCACAAAAGTACAGTACAGTAATGCCTTGTTTTACACTGTTGTTATTATGTACCAAAGGTATATTATTACCCCCTTAACGACACAACTAGGAGAATGATTGGATGGATGGAGGGAGGGAAGGAAGGATTGAAGTAAGGAGGGAAGGAAGGAAGGAGAAAGAGAGGGAGGGTGAATATGAACATACATAGAGAGTCTATAGTTGTGTGTCCCTCCAAACAAACTATAGTCTTTGTAGCATATCTTGGCCCCTGGGGTGAGATCAGGACCAGTCCACGCTCTTTCCACATGACCTCTCTCTCTCGCTCTCCCCCTCTCGTCTTTTCCCCGTTGCTCAGCTTAAAATTTGAAAACTAACCATACAATTTTCTTCAAATTTTCCAATGAGTTTTCCATGAAAAGTTTCTGGAAGTCTGGAAAATCAAGCTAAGCTATCCTGTACCTACTTGAGAAATATTCCTCCCTCTCTTAAAATTGTTTTCTGCTAAATTGTAAAATAGTTCTTTTGCTTGGCTGTGTAGCACTCAAAAAAGAGATGCGGTTGAACCTTCCATGGCTAGAGAATGAGCAGGAGTGAACTATACTGTACTGACCTGGGTGACACACACAGGATGTACTGTATGATAGGTAACACCACATGAATATCACATGTTGCCAAGTGTAATGGAAAGTATACAGAGTTCAAAATAATTGTTGTACCCTCAAAATACAGATCATTTATAAACCTACGCAACTGTATTATGAAAATATATAATTTGATAATAGTTGGTGTGAGAAAGAGGTCATCATTAGGGAGAATGAGAGAGATAGAAGTGATGTGGCTAGAGCTTGGACTCCTCCCAACCACATCCCTGGGGGCCAAGATATGCTGCAAAGAGTATAATTACTGTACTGTATGTCATGAACCACATCCCCCTATTGGTAACATTGAACTGATGTTTTGTATCTTTAGAAACTTTGGAGGAACCAGTAGCACACAAACACACACACACACGATGGAATATAACCAATGTTTGTTTCCACCACCACATTTCACAACACACACACACACACACACACAAGCGATGGAATATACCAGATTTCTGTTTCTACCATATTTCACCATACACACAAACACACGACAATTGGTGCCCATTGTAATAGTAAAGCCTCATTATCCATCACTGTTGTTGTTGTTGTTATGTGTGTGTATTATACTATTGTCTATTAATCTGTGTACAGTAAACCTTCATTATCCACCACTGGGTTTATTTATGGGGGTGTAATGTACAAAGAAGGTTAATTTACGGACACAGATTCATTACAAACAAACAAGCAAACAAACAGTAGCAAATATACACACACACACACACACACCAGTACAAAACAAGGCATTATTACTGTACAGTGTATCAACATAAAGCTAATACATACAATACTGTACTGTACTCTTGAATAAACTCTGCTAATTATACAAAAAAAAAAGAGAAAAAAACATACAATATTATATTCTTTGTGCTACTTGTTTGTGCTCTTGGTCATAAAATAAGCAAGACTTAATAAACGTAAATAAATGTATGACTGCACTGAGAGATGAGGTTGGGGGGATGGGGGGAGGTAATGGGAGTGGGGGGAGGGGGGAGGTAATGGGAGTGGGGGGAGGGGGGAGGTAATGGGAGTGGGGGGAGGGGGGAGGGGGGAGGGGGGAGGGGGGTGGGGGAGGGGAAGAGGTGATGGGAATGGGGGGGAGGGGAAGAGGTGATGGGAATGGGGGGGAGGGGAAGAGGCGATGGGAGTGGGGAAGGGGAAGAGGCGATGGGAGTGGGGAAGGGGAAGAGGCGATGGGAGTGGGGAAGAGGGAATGGGAGTGGGGAATGGGGAGAGGCAATGGGAGTGGGGAAGGGGAAGAGGCGATGGGAGTGGGGAAGGGGAAGAGGGAATGGGAGTGGGGAAGGGGAAGAGGGAATGGGAGTGGGGAAGGGAAAAAGAGAGGAAGGAGAAGGGGTGGGGGGGGGAAGGGGGATATGGCTGGCTCTGTGGGTGCAGTACCAAAAAAAAATAAAAAAATAAAGTGTGAAAATTAAGTAATGTAGTGTAAGTATTGTACAGTGTTGGTGTTGTTGTTGTTGGTAAATCTGGAGCAACTGATTATCTTCCAAACTATTCCAAGCAACGGGATACTATTACATCTATTCATTGGTTCTGTTTCATGACATACAAACAGTACTGTACTTTGAAGGAAACAAGGTGCTCTGTATGTACCAATATAAATTGTATTACTAACCCCTTAACGGTTGATTCTTTTTATGGTAAATTGGAGGGCTACTGATTCCTTCAAACTATGTCATGAAACAGATTCCTCATTAAAGTAGCATTAAGGTTGTCTGTTTTGTGGCATAGTTTGGAGGAAGAATCACACACCTTTCAATTCACCAATAAGAGAATCTCCCTTAACTTAAAAAATGTTCATGGTTTGTTTATGTAGGTAGGCAGTAACAAATGTGTTGGTGGTGGTGCTTCCTATTTCAAAACATAGTATTTCTGGCTTGTTGTTGTTGTTATTGTTGATGCGGAAAAACGAGAGGTGGTCGGTAAACAAGTGCTGTACTCGGATATCAATCAAACTTGGATACTAATGCAATGCTTCTTGAAGAACACAGGCGCTCCTGCATATTTTGTGTAATAAAATGGCTTGCGGATTTTGTGTTAAAAAGACGGTCTGCGGATTTTGTGTTAAAAACTACGTACGGAATTTGTGTGTTCAAACGGCTTACAGATTTTGTGTTAAAATGACTTGCGAATTTTGTGTGTTATAAATGCCTCGCGGAGTTTGCTGTAGTTTTGTTTTATAGGACTTGCAAATATTTTACTGTTAAAATTGGGTTCATCTGTTGTTGTGGAAGGTGAAATAGAAGACTACAGAATCCTCCAAACTTTGCTGCAAAACTAGTTTCTTCCCTTGTATGGTGAGGTACTGATATGTTTCCCGGCATAGTTTGGAGGAATCGTTTGTCCTCTATCTTGGCCCCAACAGAAGATTCTTTGGAGGGTATTTTAGTGGGCTACCGATTCCTCCAATTAAGCTATGCCACGTAATAGAACCCCTCATTAGAGTAACATTAGGGTCGTATGTTACCCGACACAGTTTGGTGAAATCACAGACCTTTCAACAAGAGAATCACCTCATTAATTAAGGACCTTGTGATGATCGTGTATGGGAATTGGAAGTTTCTGATTCCTCCTGACTATGCCATGAAACAAGCTCCTTCCATATAAGTGTGTGTGTTTCGTGGTACTGTTTGAAGGACTCATTTAACTCCAATTTTCTGACTACACCACAAGGTCCCTTAAGGGGGTATATAGTATAGCATTGTTGGTGGTAAATCTGGAGTAACTATTTCCTTCAGACTATTCCAAGCAACAACAACAACACACCATTATTTTAGTTCATTTGGTACTGTGTCCTGGCATACTTTGGAGGAATCGGAGCACTCCCATGTACCAAAAGCTTATTACCCCCTTAGGGACCCCTGTGATGTAGTCAGAAAATTGGAGGTTAGCGAGTCCTTCAAATATTGCCACGAAACACCACCTACAAAAGAGGAGTATGTTTCATGGAATAGTCATAATGAATCAGAAGCCACCAGGTCTCATTCACAATCACAGGGTCCCTTACTTGAATCTCTATAATCTGTATAAACGCTAGAATTATTAGCCATCAAAGAAGGAACTTGAATACCCAGCTCCTATATACTGTTATTATCAAACCTACACAATAGATTTACCGCTCAAATATACAAATGTTTATACAGTCTCGAGTACACGGCAAATTTGTATTTTTTTTATGCATTTTATATTTTTTTAATCATTAATTTTGGAACCCCCTTCTCCCCCTCCCAACAGATTGATCACCAAATTGAATAAAGCAGGACATCCATCTCTCTCTCTCTCTCTCTCTCACACACACACACACAAACACACACATCAAACCTCAGTCCTCTCGTCAATTATCTCACATTTCCTCCATCTTCCTAAGGTTGTGGAATCTGCGTAAATATATAAGAAAAAAACAAAACAAAAAATTGAATAAAATCAACCTCTCAACTCAGACTCCAGTAAACACTAAAAATTTGTAAGTAAAATGGCTGAATTTTTTAAGTATATTATTATCTCTTATGTATATTATTATTATCTCCTATGGTTGTGGAATCTGTGTAAGTAAGTGAATAAAAATATTAAATCGAATTAAGCCAGCATCTCTCGAGTCCGACTGAAATAAACACGAATAATTTGTCAACAAAAAATTACTGAATCTTATGTATATTACTAATTTATTATGTTGTATCTTATTACAGTATGACAATGAAAACTGGCACCAACACCAAAGGGAATATTTGGCACTAAAACAAACATAAATGAGATGGATTAAATGACAAAGATACAAATATACAGTACAGTAATTGTATTACTAATATTTGTGTACTGTACTCATAACATTCGGGGATGTGAGAAATTTACAGATTCTGTGAAATTTACTGATTTGGGGAAATTTATGCTTTGTGAAATTTACTGATTCCATAAAATTTGTAGATTGTTGGAAATTTATCGTTTGTATGGGAAAAACAAAACAAAAAAACAAGTAGATTCCACAACCGTGCGTCGCTGAACCGGTTACCAGCAACTCAGAGACTTAACAGAAAAATGCACAACCAGTTAAGAAAGTACTCCATTATACAGTGAACTCTCATTATTACACTGATATCATGAATATGTAATGAAACTATGTACAGAAAACCATCATTGTACAGTACACTGGTATTATGGGTGTGTAATATAGTGTACAATAAGTGTTTACAGTACAGTACATACACTCATTACACACTCAATTTTACATACATATATGTACAATGAGAGTTTACTGTACACACACATATATATATATATATATATATATACTGTATATACATATATATATATATATATTTTTTTTTTCTGCTGTGGCAAGTACAGTAATGCTTTGTTTTCCACTGTTGTTGTTATGTGTGTGTATTATAATGTTATCTATGAATCTGTACAGTAAACCCTCATTATCCACCACTGGGTTTATGGGTGTGTAATGTACAAATAAGGTTTACTGTACACAGATTCATTACAAACAAACAGTACAATACACACACATACATACATAACACCACCATCAGTACAAAACAAGGCATCATTATTGTATTATATAATTCTTTCTTCTTTGTGGTTTGTTTACACAGAATGATCAGCAATTGGGCCCATATTCAAGAACATTCATGGTACATACCAAGGCATGGTACTGGTATGACGACTCCATATACAATGAACAGAGTCATAGTATTGGTACCACATCAACACCACGGATATTCTTGTATACGATGACTCTATATAAAAACAACAGAGTCATCATACTGGTACCACATCATCGTCAACACCACGGATGTTCTTGCATACAGCCCATGGTGTTACCAAGACTGACAAGCCAATTAATGGTTCTCTGATATGTAAAATGTTTAACAAAATAAGTACAATACAAATAATTATTGGGGTAGTTTACTTTGTGTACATTAGGGTACCTTGTTGATTCCTCCAAACTATGTCAAGAAACAAACAGGACCAGAGGAACAAAAATAATGGTGTCCTGTTGCTTGGAATATTTTTGAGGAATCCTTTACTCCAGATTTACCAACACAATACCTTCCCCTTATATGTTGGTTGGTTTGTGAATAAATCATGTTAACAGAGCAGATATACACACACACAATGGGTTATACTATGAGCCTTAGTATGTAAGAATATCTGTAGTGTTGATGATGACATGGTGGTACCAGCATAACGGCTCTGTTGTTGTTTGTCTATGAAGCTGTATGCAAGGACATTTATGGTGTATACAATGGTGTGGTACCAGTACGATGGCTCTGTTGTTTATCTATGCAGTCAATGTACTGGTAACACACCATTGTATGAACCACAAATGTCTTTGTATACGGTCCATGGAGCCGTTGTACTGGTACCACACCATCATACCACCAAACCATAATGTTCTTGAATACCATGCACACACACACACATACACACACACACACATACAACCATCATCTCATAATCCTCTCATACAAGAAGCTTTGATTGTGCTCTGTTGATCAAGCTACTAAGAGTCTATTATAGGACATTATTATTATTATTACATTAAGGGGAGATTCTATTGGTGATTTTGAAGGCTACCGATTTCTCCAAAGTATGCCACGAAACAGATGCCTTCAATGATACTAATAGGGGATCTGTTGTTTTGTGGTATAATTTGGAGGAATCAAAGACCTTCCAATTCACCAACAAGAGAATCTCCCCTTAAGGACCCTGTGATCGTGTATGAAAATTGAAGGCTTCCGATTCCTCCTGACTATGCTGCGAAACAAACAAGCTCCTTCAATACTGGTGTTGTGTGCTTCGTGGCAATATTTGAAGGACACATTTACCTCCAATTTTCTGACTACATACATCATCACAAGGTCCCTTAAATCTATCAAGTACATTTCATATTATACAGCAGGTGTACAAATCAAAGAAAAAAAAAATATATATATGCACAGTATTGTTGGTATAAGATTGAAGCCTAAAACATGAAGCACAGGGAGGCATTTCCATTTGTATAGAGAGCTACAGTTAACTCAGTAGGAGACCTTAGGGTCATGTGAGGTGTATGGCAACAGAGGGGCTTATGTGCCAACAAGTTTGGTGTGTGTGTTTGTTTGTTTGTTTGAATCTGTGTGTTTGGTTATTATCTTGTATGGATAACCAAATAGAGTAGAAAATAAGCTATGGTTTGGTGTATGATAATGTGTTTTTGTGTGTTTGTTTTTACAGTAAACCCTCACTTAGTTGGATATTGAATAACTTGGACATTGTCAGTGTCTCGGACACTTAAAAATAACTCGGACGAATATCCGGCTTCTGTGGAGGTTTTCCAGGTGTATTATTACAAAGGACTACAGCCTGAGAAATGACGTGAGTTGATTTTGTACAAAACTCTAATTACCATCTCTATCCCATACATTTATACCCTATGTCAACTGACAAAATATATAGTTATGCTTTTACCATAACAAGCATGTACAAGTAATTCAATGTTTTGAATGAACTAACTTTATTGCCTGAAAAATGGTATGTACAGTGATGTACTGATATATAATTGGCTGCATCACTGCCAAGTGAACTAGTCACAAATGCATTGGTCATGACTGAATTACCTCAATGACTCCACTCAGTGTTCCATTATCCATTAACAAACTTGATCTTTGCTCTGTTATATATTAGTTAACTGCATAGGAGTTGCATCTTAAATATGAAATAAGATGCACTATGTGCTCTTTGTCTATAACTATGGTGGCTATAGTTGTTTGGATCAACCCTAAAGCATAGCCAATTTTTGCTACTTTTCCTTCTTTCTCTTAACATTATCACGTAATATGATGATCTGTTTTTTCTTTTCATCACTACTAATATCACTTGAAGGCTTTCTCTTCAGCGCCATTGAAAGGAGTTTACTGTACGAGATGTAAGCATAAAAATATCCCAAAATCGCAGGAATAATGTGTCGGTGTGACAACAAGTACGCCGTGACTGATAAACTGACTGATACCAGCTTCAATTCCCACACTTCCTCACCTACCACTACAACACAATACCTTATTTCATGTTAATATTCATTATTAGATATACTTCTGAAGTATTATATCCTTTTTTGTAAAAATTTTTCATGTTTTTGTGTGTGCAGCTGTGTATGGGAACCAGAGATACAAGTGAAAGCACATGTAGTTTTGAGGGTGGCTTTGCATGCGGTCAGTCGTACATATAAAGTTTAAGCCCTCGGATATCTTGGATCTTTGGATAACTCAACAAGGGTCTCCCCCCAATTGATCAGAGTTAGTGAGGGTTTACTGTATTATTGTTGTTTTTTTATGCATAACCAAATAGAGTATAAAATAAGCTACCATTTGGTGTACAACAATGTGTTTGTTTTTATTGTTTTTTATGCATAACCAAATAGAGCAGAAAATAAGGTATGGTTTGGTGTATAACAATATGGGTTTGTTTACATATTTGCTTAGTGAGTGTTATCAGATTTTAACCTTCATTATTTATTCAACACTATTGCTGCCACAAATAAGCCTCTCTGCTGCTAGACCCCTCACTTATTAAGGGGAGATTTTCTTGTTGATATTTTGGAAGGCTACTGATTCCTCCTAACAACTGTAGACCCTCAATATATTGTACAATGAATAAAGAAATGTATCCACTACTTCATTTTATACTTAGTCTCTCACTGAAGACCACCAACAAAATTTAATGTTTTCCCAGGCTTCTGTTATTCATTACCATACAGACTTAGTGATTTACTGAGCCTGTGTTAAAAGGATATATGTGCTAAATTTAATTGAGGTCCTACTGTATATCTGGAAACATATCCCCCATTAAAGTAACATAAGGTTCGTCTGTTTCCCGGTATACAGTAGTACAATTGAAGGAATCACAGATCTTACAATTCACCAACAAGAGAATAGAATCTTCCCTTAAACTATTTCTTTGGTGGAAAATTCTGTTTGTCTCTCAATTTCTATTATTGTTAGACGAAGAGCCTTTTCCTCGAAAGAATAAGTTTACTAATATGACCCTGTGTTGTCTTACTGGTGGACACACAACACCTTGGGGGCTGACTGTGTACCAACACACAACACCTCCAGCTCTGTACACAACACTCGCACAATACCTGGGTTTATACCATACCAAAACAACACCTCTGGGTCTTTACACAACACCACAACACCTTTTCAATACCTTCAGTTCTTTACACAACACCAGGACACCCTTTCAATACAAAGACAACTTTACACAACACCCTTTCAATACCTCCAGTTCTTTACACAACACCACAACACCCTTTCAATACCAGAAACAAAACCCCGTCTCATGTCCTTGGGCCATATTCAAGAACATCCGTGGTGTTGACGATGGCTTGGTACTGGTAAGACGATTGACTCCACAGACGAGCAACCAAGTCATCGTACCGGTACCATGCCATCGACAACACCATGGATGTTCTTGCATAGGGCTCCCCATCTCACGTCTTCGTTATCTGAATCACCCGTTTGTTTACTCACACGATGGGCAGTATGCAAGAACATTTACGGCCTTGACGATAGTGTGGTACTGGTATGATGGCTCTGTTGTTTGTCTATGGAGACGTCGTACCGGTACCACACCATCGCCAACACCATGGATGTTCTTGCATATTGCCCATTACTTGACACAACAACACCATAACATCACCACCGAAAATGAAGTCTCTCATTCTCACATCTTTATTTATTTATTTATTTATTTATTTATGCTTGGTGGTGGTGGTGGTGTGGTCTCACTTATATCGCTAAATAAATACTGGTTCTATTGTGGACACCAAACACCTGTGAAAAGAGAAAAAGGAGAGGAAATATTAGTCAAAGAAAATAAAAAAAAAGATTAATTCTGTCACCTAGTGTTTTTAATATTTTTCATCTTAAGTGTTTGGTAAAGGGGAGATTCTTTTGTTGACGAGTTGGAAGATCTCTGATTCCTCCTAACTATGCCATGAAACAACAGATCCCTTATTAGTACCATTGAGGGCATCTGTGTGTTTTCTGGTATAGTTAGGAGGAATGGGTAGCCTTCAGATTTACCAACAAGAGAATCTCCCCTTTAGGAACCTGTGATTGTGTATGAGAATTGAAGGCTTCCAAATCCTCCTTGACTATGCCACAAAACAAACATGCTCCTTCAATATAGCTGTGTGTGTGTGTTTCGTGACAATATTTGAAGGACTCATTTACCTCCAGTTTTCTGTCAACATCACAGGGTCTCTTAATGTATCAATACCCTGCATATATCAGAATTACTTAATTAATGTCTCTAACATAGTGTTTAATTGATCATAGCTTATACCAATCATACATGAACTTATAATTATATTTACACAACTGGATATGTTATTGGATTTCCTTCACTATACTAATTATCTTCACACGTTGGGACATTAAGGGGAGATTCTCTTGTTGGTAAATTGGAAGGTCTCTGATTCCTCCAAACTATTCCAAAAAAAACAATAGATCCCCTATTAGTACCATTGAGGGCATCTGTTTTCTGGTATAGTTAGGAGGAATCAGTAGCCTTCAAATTCACCAACAAGAAAATCTCCCTTTTTAAGCGGCTGACAGATTTCCTTTCGTCCTCACCTTCCTTAACATACAAACAGACTAATTAATACTGACCTGCTGGTGTGTGCTTGGGGGTGGGGTAGGGGGGGCCAGTTATGCCTCGGTCTCCCCCTTCAGCCTCAACCGTGCAAAGTCTTCAAATATTATGTCGTCATCCTGGTCGGCGTAGCAAGTCGTCCCATCCCTGTAACACCAACACAAATAATTACTACTGTACACACTCATTTTAATAAACTTTTGACTCTCATTTGATATACCTTTAATTATCATTTTAATAAACGTTTTACTTTAATTTGATAAATCTCTCACTTTTGACACTCAATTGATAAATGTCTTGCTTATAATATCTCTTTGAGGGACCATACGTATGAAAATCACTGAACATTGCAGCTTCCCTTTCAAGAAAAATTTGAGGGATCACACACCTAAATATAGATAACATTACATTACATAACACTGTGGGTCGTATTACTTATTATCTTCTTCTTCAATAATAAGGCTCTTCGTTGATCGTTTCTCACTGCAAAATAATAGGAACTGAACGACGAAGAACTTTTTCCCGAAGAAGTAGTTTAACAATACCACACTGTAAATCTTTAAAAATAATACCACACTATAATAAATCTTCAAAAATATTTCACTGAAGATAAAAAAAACAATGCTGGGTTAAATTTCACAAATGCAAAACACTTTTAATTAATTAATAACAGCAAATCACACCATCAATATATTCCCTCAACAGTACCATTCTGTGGGGAAAATACAGGCAGTAATATTAGTAGAAAAACATTACCATGAGTTGCATTAAATTAAACACTCATAAAAAATAGTTAAAAATATAAATAAAAAATTATTTGAGCAAGTTACCCGACCCGGAAATAAAACCCTAAACCAGCGAGCACGAGACGAGGGAGACGCCCATCCCAACCGGACCAATCTACGGCCTGGGGTTAGATTCCTGGGTTGGGTAACTTTCACATTTTTGTTTACAGTAATTTGTAAACTCTCATTATCCACCACTATTGTTGTTATGGATGTGTATTATAATGTTATCTATGAATCCGTGTACAGTAAACCCTCATTATCTACCACTGGGTTTATTTATAGATGTGTAATGTACAGAGAGGGTTTACTTTACACATTACAAACAATAAAATATAATACACACACACACACACACACCCATAACACCACCAGAGGATGTGTGTCAAATGAGTATCTAAGGTCATAATTATTACAGTACAGTACTTTGAAGGGAATCGGTGCATTTTTCGCCAGGTTAAAAAGAATGGATTACAGCATAGCGGTATTTTAGTTTTTTTGCTGTACTGTACACTATATCCCTTCCCCTACACACTACACTATATCTCTTTCCAACACACTACACCTTATCCCTCCCCTACACACACCACACCACACCAAACTGTACCCACACATCATCATCATCATCATCATTGTCGTCGTCATCATCTTCGGTCTCACTCAGATCAATAAGGTCAAGTATCCCAACACAGGACTCATTGCCGTGGGGTTCCCTGGTGGGTGGAGAGGCGGAGGGCGAGGCGGAGGTGGTGGTGCTGCTGTGACCCTCGGAGAAACAGGTGGCATGGGGGTTGGAAATGACGGAGGATGAAGTGGTGTAGGAGTGGTGGTGGTGAGGGTTGGAAATGACGGAGGATGAAGTGGTGTAGGAGTGGTGGTGGTGAGGGTTGGAGATGACGGAGGAAGAGGTGGTGTTGGGGGGTTGGTGGTGGTTGGAGATGATGGAGGAAGAGGTGGCTTGGTGGTGGGGGTGGGGGTTGGAAATGACGGAGGAGCGGGTAGCGTGGTGGTGGTGGTGGTTGTTGGGATTGGAGATGACGGAGGGTATAGTTGTTGTTTTTGTTGTTGTTGGTGGTGGCGGTGGAGGAGTGTCTTCATCGACCCTCACCCGCCCCACACTCAACTTCTCCACCACCTGCTCTAGTCGGGTTCTGAGCGGCGCTATCAACGACTCCAGCCACAACACATTACCACCCAACACTGACGTACTCGTGGTGGCAGTTGTGTTGGTAGTGGTGTTGGTAGAGAGAGTGTTGGCATTCCTCCTGTCATTCAAGTTTAGGCATTCTCTTTTGAAATGGACACAATGTTGGTTTAAATTTTTGCTGCCTCTCTAAATCCCTTTGGAAATGTACACAGTTGTCTACCTAAAGTTTTCCTACCTCTTTCATTCCCTTTTAAACACATAATAACAAATTACATACATAATTTTAGGCATAACAAATCAAAACATCAAAGATAATGGAAGCTTGGACAGACAATCACATGTCATAAAAGCTATCGGCCTTTGAACGAGAATTATTGTTCACGTACACAGAAACACAATTCTGCTATGAGCCCGATGCAAAGTTTGTTTGAATGAAATATAGTACAGGTAATAATAATAAAGATATGATTATGAGTAACAGTAATAAAAATAGAACTAGTACAAATAATAATAATAATAAAACTAAAACTAGTACAAATAATAATAATAATAAAGATCTGTACAGTCAACAATTATGAGTACCGTAACAGAAAAAATAATAAATAATAAATACAAAGCTATGAGTAATAATTATGGGTAACAGTAAAAATAATAATATAACTAGTACCTATAAAAATAATAAAAATACAAGTAACAATTATGTGTGATAAAAATAAAGATATGAGTACAGTAATAATAATTGAGTAACAGTAATTATAAGACCAATACCTGTAATAATCATAAAAGATATAAGTAACAGTAATAATAATACAACTAGTAAATAACACCTTTCTATCACTGTCTCCTACTCACAAATTTACAGTACAGGTAATAAAAATATGAGTAACAATTATGAGTAACAGTAATGATAATATGACTAGTACTGATAATAAAAATAAAGATATGAGTAACAAATAAGAGTAACAGGAACAAAAATGCTTCTGCAGTAACCTTAAGGGACCCTGTGATGTAGTCAGAAAATGGAGATAAATGAGTCCTTCAAATATTGCCACGAAACACACACACACACCCATATGGAAGGTGATTGTTTTGTGGCATGGTCAGGAGGAATCAGAAGCCTTCAATTTTCATACACAATCACAGGGTCCTTAATAATATAAACAACTCCCTCTCTCTGCTGTGATGATTTGTTTTACTCACGTGTCGAGTTCGATGAGGTTGGTGTCGACAGGTGGCGTGGTCTCCGAGTCCTGGGATGGGGACGAGGCGGCCGGGGGGGCTGGCTTGTTGTTCTCAGGTTCCTCCTCTGGTTTGGGGTGCATCAGGGTGAACGGCAGCTCGGCAACCAAGTCACTGTGGGGGGGTTGATTTATGAATTGATATTAGGCGCCGCAACAGTGAGGTCATGTGACTCCCCAGGGAGAAGGTGATTGAGAAGTGGGACTGATTGATTGATATTAGGTACTGCAACAGCGACAAGGAAAAAGGTGATTGAGAGGTGGGACAGTTAAACACAGAGATACTGGGGAGGTATTCCTAGTCCCCTCCCTGCCCCCTCCTACCCCAGAGTGAGACAAAACATACCATCATATGCAAGAACAATGAGAGTGTTGGACAATGGTGTGGTACCTATACGATGGCTCCATAGTGTGTCTATTGGGCCGTCTTACTGGTACCATGGGTCTATAGAAAACAATAGAGCCATCGTATCGGTGCCACACCATCGTCAACACCACAGATGTTCTTGCATACCGCCCTCAATACAAATAAATTACACAACAAATAAAAGAGGTTGTTTCTTACCCCACCAGAGGGCCGAGGTTGAGTTTGACTTTAACCTTGTACTGTACGATGATGCCGAGGTTCTCCTTCTGTGATGAATCTGTGATGCTGTAATGAAAAGGAAGGAATGTGATCAGTTACCTTCAACACACACACACACACACACACACACACACACACACACTCCAAACTATGCCATGAAACAACAGATTCTCTATTAATACAATTGAGAGTGTCTGTTTTATGGCAGAGTTTGGAGGAATCGGTAGCCTTTAAAATCACCAATACTCTGGGTAGGTAGGATTTGAACATTCAATTATTTTTCAATTCTGTACTCCTCACAAATAATTAATAAGGCTCCCAAGCTTATATTTTTAATCTATTACAATTTAAGATGAATTTTAAGGGGTTAATAATATACTTTTGGTACCTTAGAAAGCCTTAATTCCTCCAGAGTATGTCAGGAAACAAACAAACAAACAGACAGACAGACAGGATCAGATACACAATGATAATGATGGTGTGTTTGTTGTTGCTTGGAATAGTTTTGAGGAATCATACAGTTGCTCCAGATTTACCCCCAACACTGTACAATCACCACAAGTAGTTCGTGTTCAGTGGTGTACGTTTACCAAAATTAAATTATCACGGTACGAATTGATACGTTTATACGCACCAAGCGTTTATACACATTAAACATCAATAAACATTTGGAGAGGCAGAGGAAAATTTACAACTGAACTTGTATTGAAACTGAAGAATAATATAGGTATAGTACTGTACTGGAATTAGAATGTTTGTCTTCTTAATGGGACAATACTGTGTTGGTGGTATATCTGCAGCAACTGATTCCTCCTAACTATTCTAAGCAACAACGAGCCACCATTATTTTTGTTCATCTGGTCCTGTTTCCTGGCATACTTTGAAGGAATCAAGGCACTCCAATGTTCCAAAAATATACTATTATACCCTTCAGCAGGAGTGAGTTTTCCCCTCACTTGGGAAGGCTACTAAGAGGGACTTTCACTTCTACAACTGTCCCTTATTTCATCTGTTACCTTTTGTGTTTACTGTCCCACCTCTCAATCAAACCTTCTTCCTCGGGCGCCATATGACCTTGCTGTTGCGGCGCCTAATATCGAACAATCAATCCCTCACTTGGGATAATTAAAGGGGTCATTAGTAGTGGGTGTTTCAGAGTCTATGTAATGTAACCCTCCAGACAACACAAAGTAACAGATCTCCTACTTGTATACCGGGGCAATATCTGTTCTCTGGCCTTCCGATTCACCCCAAACTAATCATTCCCCTCTTACTTAAATAACCCGAGGCATGAGCCGGAAAAATTACACAAGCAAGAAAACAAACACACCCATCATCATCATAATTATGTAAATGGGCAACTTTCAGAAATAAGTTGACAAAATAAAGTTCTACCTGTATATAAAATAAAGTTAAACACGTCTACAAACTAAAGTTCAACACGTCTACTAAATAAAGTTCAACACGTCTACTAAATAAAGTTAAACACGTCTACTAAATAAAGTTAAACACGTCTACTAAATAAAGTTAATCACGTCTACAAAAACTGTCAACAACACATACATAAAGTGTTGTGGTACATATTCTAGTTAACACAATACAATACACAGATAACAACACCACCTCTGTCTGAAAACCTTACTTACATAACAAACAACTTGACTATCAATGTGTGTGTGTGTGTTTGTACTCATAACAACAAAAATGGGGTGATTAATTTTCCATGTAAGAACAGTATATTCCTATGTCTATCTCAAATGTGTGCGTAATTTGATATAATATAAAACCACACATGTAGGTATAATTTTAGGGGGGGAGGGGAGGGTTGAGGGTAGAGGGTAATTTTCCATGTAAGTATATGCCTATGTCTATCTCAAATGTGTGTATTTTGATACATTATAAAATCACACACGTTGGTATAATTTCTTTTATTTTGCCACACTCCCTGACAAATAATTCTGTGTATGGCTGTGTCACAATACCCTACAGTTACTAACCATTATACTTACCATTACAATTTTGTGTTAGTACCATTCACCTGACAATTACCAACCTAATTAACTAACCAACCACTCAGTCAGTCAGTCAGCCAGCCAGTCAGTCAGTCAGTCAGTCAGCCAGCCAGCCAGCCATCCAGCCATCCAGCCATCCAGCCAGTCAGTCAGTCAGTCAGTCAGTCAGCCAGCCAGTCAGTCAGTCAGTCAGTCAGTCAGTCAGTCAGTCAGTCAGTCAGTCAGTCAGTCAGCCAGCCAGCCAGCCAGCCAGCCAGCCAACCAGTCAGCCCAACCAGTCAGCCAGTTAAACATAGAAATACAGTCAGTGAGTCAGCCAGTCAGGTAACTCACCCATCAGCCAGCCAGGTGGTAAACAGATGTATGTAGATGAGACTGCAGCTACTGTCATCTATAACACAATACTTACATAGTAGATGAAGCAAGGTTGGTGTCTTCATCCTTAAGTCGACCATCAAGGGCCAGACCCCACTTGTCCCGGTTGTTGGTGAGTAGTGGAGTCAGTGAGAAAACTTTACTGACCGAGAAGCCCGGCCCCACTGGGCAACCTTCCCTGTAAACAACATAACCAATACCTCTGTCACCTCACATTATAACACCAGGTAACCAGCTCTACCCAGGCTCCACTCTCTCTACCACACACCAACAACACCACTTGACACGTTTTTTTGATGTGCGTGTTAGATTTGTTGTGTGTGTGTACTGTATTGTATTGTGTTAGATTTGTGTGTGTATGGTGTTAGATTTGTGTGTGTATGGTGTTAGATTTGTGTGTGTATGGTGTTAGATTTGTGTGTGTATAGCGTTAGATTTGTGTGGTAGTGAGAACAGATGCCATGAGTGAGAGGAAGGTGTGTGTGTGTTGGAGTGTGTTGAAGCATCCGGTGCGTTGACCACTCTTCCTTCCTTCCTTCCTTCGTAGTAATCCTTCTGCGGGTGTCTGTTTAGTAGCGGATCAGCAGAGGATGAGGAAAAGGATTTAGAGGATTAGGATTAGGATGGGGGATGAGAGAGAGATAGAGAGAGCTGTTTTTATCTAACTATTACTGTACTTACATTGATGAGGAAGCCAGGTTAGTGTCCTCGCGGTTTAGTTGTTAGTGGGTCGGCAGAGGATAAGGATAAGGATGAGAGAGAGAGAGATAGAGCTGCTTTTATCTAACTATTACTATACTTACATTGATGAGGATGCCAGGTTAGTGTCCTCGTGCTTTAGTTGGCCATCTAGTGCCAGGCCGCGTTTGTCCTTGTTGTTAAGAAGCAGTGGTGTGAGGTGCAGCACTTTAGAGAGGGTAAAGCCCGGACCTACAGGACACCCATCCCTGCGAACGCACACCAGATACACACGTCACCACACCACCACCACCACCACCAACACCACCACCACCACACACCGGCACACACACACATACACCGGCACACACACACACACCGGCACACACACACACACACACACACACACACCGGCACACACACACACACTGGCACACGCACACACACACACACACCTGCACACACACACACACCGGCAAACACCACAACTCTATGTATGGACTGTATGCAAGAACATGAGTGGTGTTGGTAACAATGGCATGGTATCGGTACACCAACTTTGATATTCGTCTATGGAGTCGTCGTACCAATACCACGCCATCGTATGCACCACAAATTTTCTCGCATACAGCCCAATGAAATACAACCTCCCAAAAAGGTATATATATTTATCGTTTGTTTATAATGGTTGGGAATGACAACTGCAGTATTGTTGTATATATATGTATTTCATTTATATCATTATTTATTTATTTATTTATTTACTTATTTAATATTCATAACCATACAGACTTAGTGATTTACTGAGCCTGTGTTAAAAGGATATACAGTGCCAGTAGTGCAACATTTTAATTATCTTATATTGAGGGAATACTGTATATATATATATAAGTGATTTACTGAGCCTGTGTTCAAAGGATATTATACTGTATGTGCTAAATCTTATTCATCTTATATCACGGGAATAATGTATAATATTATATAAAACTTGAAAAAATTTATGGCACATTTTGGTGAATGGATTAAGGGAGCCTGTGATGTAGTCAGGAAATTAGAGGTAAACGAGTCCTTCAAATATTGCCACGAAACACACACACACACACACACACACACACCTATATGGAAGGAGCTCGTTTCGTGGCATGGTCAGGAGGAATCAGAAGCCTCCAATTTTCATACACAATCACAGGGTCCTACACAGATTATACAGTTAATATTTTGGATTACTGTACTTGGTCGCTGTTGTGCAATACGTATAAATAAATGTTATTAATCGCTTGCAGTTTTTACTTATTTAATTTTGAACGTTTGGATTGATGTGGGTGAATGAGTGTAAAATAAAAGTGGTGGACACAATTATTATTATTTAGTGTTATATTATTAATTAAGGGTCAACTGTATTTCCAACCATATTATTTCACATACTGAAATATGTTAATAATAATAAAAATTATATAAAAATAATAATAAATAATAATAATAATAAATAATAATAATAATAATAATAATAATAAATAATAATAATAATAATAATAATAATAATAATAATAATAGAGCAATAATAATAAATAAATACTGTAAATAATAATAATAATAATAATAATAATAGAGCAATAATAATAAATAAATACTGTAAATAATAATAATAATAATAATAATAATACAGCAATAATAAAAATTGTAATAAATAAATAAAAAATAAATTAATAATAATAGTACTGTATAATTAATTAAGGATTTTTAGATGAATACATTTTTGGGAGATAGTACATAATTATATACCTTCACCAACACCAGTCACAGAACATTTAAAAATATAATAATAATAATATTAATAATAATAATAATAATAATAATAATAATAATAATAATAATAAAAATAAAAATAAAAATAATAATAATAATAATAATAATAATAATAATAATAATAATAATAACTTGGTCTCAACAATGACCCACAAAAATATTTATAAGTAACTTTCCATTGCCTAAAAAATGTATGGTAATTATAAAAAATGAAAAAAATAAATAAAGGGTATAATATATAAAAGAAAGTATATTAGCTGGCAGTTCAGTTGAAAACAAATTAATATTCTAATAAAAAAAAAAAAAAAAAATCATATTCCATTTTAATTTTTTTTTTTTTTATCCGGCCAAAAATATTTCAAGGGAGAATATAAGGGGAAATTTTCTTGTTGGTGAATTGGAAGACCTCTGCTGATTCCTTCAAACTATGCCACAAAATAGATCCTCTTATTAATAACATCATTCAGGTTGTCTGTTTCCTGGCATAGTTAGGAGGAATCAGGAGCCTTCCAATGCACCAACAAGAGAATCTCCCATTAATTAACGACCCTGTGATTGCGTGGGAAAATTGGGGGCTTCTGATTCCTCCTGACCACACCATAAAACAAGCTCCTTCCATATAGGTGTGTGTGTGTGTGTGTGTGTGTGTGTATGTGTATGTGTGTGTGTGTGTGTATGTGTATGTGTATGTGTGTGTGTGTGTGTGTGTGTGTGTGTATGTGTATGTGTATGTGTATGTGTGTGTGTATGTGTATGTGTGTATGTGTATGTGTATGTGTATGTGTATGTGTATGTGTGTGTGTGTGTGTGTGTGTGTGTGTGTGTGTGTGTGTATGTGTATGTGTATGTGTATGTGTATGTGTGTGTGTGTGTGTGTGTGTGTGTGTGTGTGTGTTTCGTGGCAATATTTGAATGACTCGTATAACTCCAATTTTCCGACTGCATCACATCACAGGGTCCCTAAATTAAATACGGGAAGGTCCGGCACAAAAATATTTCCCTTCCAGCTCTGTGACGATCAATGCGGCGGCGGCGGCGGCGGCGGCGGCGGTGGCGGTGGTAGCGGTGGTGGTGGTGGTGATGATAATGCACATATATAAAACAGGACACACACTGTAACACTATGTAACACACTGTAACACTATGTAAGTACCTATAACTATCTAGATCAAAAGCTATAAACAGGTACTAATGGCCACAAGAACTGGTACACACGCTGTTGTTATTTAATTTTTTTTTTTTTGAGGGTTTGACGACACGTAGAAAATGTAAGACTGTATGTAACTGCAATACAACATTATTATTATTATGTTTGTTGTTTTGTAATGTTAGGCTATGTAACTACAATACAACATTATTATTATTATTATGTTTGTTGTTTTGTAATGTTAGGCTATGTAACTGCAATACAACATTATTATTATTATTATTATGTTTGTTGTTTTGTAATGTAAGACTATGTAACTACAATACAACATTATTATTATTATTATTAATATTATTAGGTTTGTTGTTTTGTAATGTAAGACTATTTAACTGCAATACAACATTATTATTATTATTATTATTATTATTATTATTATTATTATTAGGTTTGTTGTTTTGTAATGTTAGGTTATGTAACTGCAATACAACATTATTATTATTATTATTAGGTTTGTTGTTTTGTAATGTAAGACTATGTAACTGCAATACAACATTATTATTATTATTAGGTTTGTTGTTTTGGTAATCACTGGGTCACTTGGTAGACCATTCATTGCAGTACTTCCACAATAATGAATGACCTCTCTTTCCATATAACCTGTGTAAGTATTCCTGTGGCCAACTGTACAGTACACACTAATATAAAAACACAAACATATTAATAGACAGTACAGTGAAGCAACACACCACACTCCAATGGTAAGCTGTGAGAGAGAGAGAGAGAGATAGAGATAGAGAGAGAGAAAGACAGAGATAGAGAGAGAGAGAGAGACAGAGATAGATAAAGAGAGAGAGAAAGACAGATAGAGAGAGAGAAAGATAGAGATAGAGATAGAGAAAGACAGAGAGAGAGAGAAAGACAGAGATAGTGAGAGAGAGACAGATAGAGAGGGAGTGAGACATAGAGAAATAGAGACAGAAATAGACAGACAAAGTGACAGACAGGTAGACAGAGAGAGAAAAATAAATAAATATATAAAAATATTAGGATATTACAGTATTAGACTACAGTACTGTATATTGAAAATTAGTGTTTGTAAGGTTAGGCTATACAGTATTTACAAAATGCTATAATACAGTAATAAAAATCATGAGTTCCGTTTGCTAGTGACAAAACGTGAGTGTGGTATAGAACAACAACATTCACGGTGCTTAGGGTGGTATTCAAGGACATTGGTGGTGTTGACGATGGTGTGGTGCCGGTACGACGACTCCATAGACATGTGACGAACCGACCGAGTCTTTCTTCGTAGCTGTACCATGGCATCGTCAACACCACGGATGTTCTTGCATACTACGACCATACACAGTGTTGCCACCATCATGCTCTCACCATTTAGCATAACATATTTTTTCTATATATATTTTTTATGTGGTGAAAATATACCGCCTCCCTAATGTACTGAATTTTTCATTTATTTATAAACTGTATACTGTATATTTATTAATTATTATTTTAATTTATATTATATTTATATTTATGGCTTTTTCCTTTTTATATATTTATCTAATTATTATTATTTCTATTTTCTTGTAAATGTAATATAATCCGAGACAAACTGTATCAAACATTTACACAACAAAAATAGGTATTTATTCGTGACTTATATAAACACTAGATACAAAATTTTGTCTATAAAAAGGTCATAATAATATTTACTTTGACGGGAGTCGGTGCATTCCCTCCACAAAAATAACAAAAAATATAAATACTGTATATATAAAAAAACACCATAGCACATCACCATCTCTATAAAACCCAAACTAATGTATAGAAAGTTATTGAGGAGAGAAAGAAATGCATTAATGGAACCCTGTGATGTAGTCAGAAATTTGGAGATAAACGAGTCCTTCAAATATTGCCACGAAACACACACACAAACACACACACCTATAATGAAGGGGTTTGTTTGTTTGTTTCGTGGCATGGTCAGGTGGAATCAGAAGCCTCCAATTTTCATACATGATCACCACAGGGTCCTTAAGGGGTGATTCTCTTGTTGTTGGTGAATTGGAAGGAAGGCTACTGATTCCTCCTAACTATGCCAGAAAACAGACACACAGACAGACAGACAGACACCCTCAATGGTACTAGAATAAGGGATCTGTTGTTTTGTGGCACAGTTTGGAGGAATCAATACACACCTTCCTTCCAATTCATCATCAATAACAGAATCTCTCCTTAAACCCAGTAGATCACTTATTATTATTATTATTATTAGTCTGTATGATAATAAATAACACAACCCTCGGAAAATATTTGAAGGGTAATGAATAACACAAACCTTGGAAAATATTTGGAGGTCTTCAATGAATGTAAAATGAAGTAGTGGATAATGAATAACACAACTCTCGGAAAATATTTAAAGGGTAATGAATAACATAAGCCTGGGGAAATATTTGAGGGGTAAATGAATAACAGAAGACTAGGAAAACATTTGGTGGGTAATGAATAACACAAGCTTTGGAAAATATTTGAAGGGTAATGAATAACAGAAGGGGAAATACTTTTGTTGGTGAGTGAATTGGAAGGTCTGTGATTCCTCCAAACTATGCCACGAAACAGATCCCCTATTAGTACCATTGAGGGCATCTGTTTTCTAGCACACAGTACATAGGTCGGAGGAATCGGAGACTTTTCCAATTTACCAACATAACAAAACAACCTGCCCTTAAGTGATCCCCAGGAATAAAAGGCACACACACACAGACAGACAGAGGAGACAGCCAACGAGTTAATTAAACAGGACACACATTGATATAGAGAAGGGACAAACATGCATTGGTGAGGTGCAGGGAGGGAGTCCACTGATATATATATATACACACACACACATACACACACACACTGCATACACACACACACACACTGCCTACACACACACACTGTCTAGATTTAGTGTTACTGCTCTGTATTTTAAGAGTACACACACACACACACACACACACACTGCCTACACACACACACTGTCTAGATTTAGTGTTACTGCTCTGTATTTTAAGAGTACACACACACACACACACACACACACACACACACACACACACACACACACACACACACACACACACACACACACTATAATAATCTATTGTCTAGTTACTGTTACTGTATGTCCCAAAGCAATAGAGTCCAAAATAACCACACACATAGGGTCAGAGGGCCGCATGCAAGAATATCCATGGTGTTGCCGATTATGTGGTACCAGTACGACGACTCCATAGACACATAACACTGAGCCATCGTACCGGTACCACATCATCGTCAACACCACCGATGTCCTTGCATACCACCCCATGAGTCACACGGTAGCAAACGATCTAATGCATAAACAAACAAACAGCCATAGTCATTTTTTATGTCTACTATTGACCACAAGAATTGGTACACACGCTGTTGTTAGCAAGGGTTTACAATATATAGAAAATGTAACACTATGTAACTACAATACAACATTATTATTATTAGGTTTGTTGTTTTGTAATGTAATTCGACTATGTAATTGCAATACATTATTATTATTATGTTTGTTGTTTTGTAATGTAATTCGACTATGTAACTGCAATACAACATTATTATTATTATTATTATTATTATTATTATGTTTGTTGTTTTGTAATGTTAGACTATGTAACTACAATACAACATTATTATTATTATTATTATTATTATTAGGTTTGTTGTTTTGTAATGTAAGACTATGTAACTGCAATACAACATTATTATTATTAAGTTTGTTGTTTTGTAATGTAAGACTATGTAACTGCAATACATCATCATTATTATTACTATTATTATTATTAGGTTTGTTGTTTTAAAATTCCAGAAATTGACCAAAAATGACTTAGGCAATTTGTTGATGAGGGTGACGGTGTTTATACATGTACAGTTGGCCCTCGATATTATGAACACATGTATGTATATATTTAACACTTGTCATTTAAGGACCCTGTGATTGTGTTATGATATTGGAGGCTTCTGATTCCTCCTGAGTACACCACGAAACAAGCTCCTTCCATATAGGTGTGTGTGTTTCGTGGCAATATTTGAAGGACTCATTTACCTCCAATTTTCTGTCTACATCACAGGGTTCCTTTAGGACAGTAGATCACAAACTTAGTCTGTATGGTAATGAATAACACAAGCCTGGGAAAACATTTAGTGGTGTTCTTCACAGAGGGACTGAATGTAAAATGAAGTACTGTAGTGAGTAATGAATAACAGAAACCTGGGAAAATATATACTTCGTGTTATTCACTGAGGGACTGAATGTATAATGAAGTAATGGATACAAGTAGTTATGCATTGTATATCGAGGGACTGCTGTAATGGAAGAGACAAATCAAACTATATTCCATTTTTATTTTATCTTATTATTATATTTTAACCAGGAGAAAATGGTTGGTATTCAAGATCATGGGAGGTGTTGACGATGGTGTGGTATCGGTACGACAAAACAGACAACACAGCCATCGTACCGGTACCACACCATCGATCGTCTACACCAACGTTATCCTTGCATACCAACCAAGAAATGTATTGGCTCCCTCATATAAGATTTTTTTAGTTTTTGATAAATAAATTTTTGGGTATATTAAGTTTTTAGTAAATTTATTTTTTGGTAAATAAATGTTTTGGTAAATTAAGGTTTTGGTAAATTAAGTTTTTGGTAAATTAAGTTTTTGGTAAATTAAGTTTTTGGTAAATCAGGTTTTTGGTAAATTACTGTACACAAAAATTTTATGCACTTATAATTATATTCATCTACAAAATATATGCACTAGAATGCAAGTCAAATGTGCATCTAAATTTATCCATAGTAATTAGAAGGGAACCAGTGCATTTTCACCAAGTTAATTAAAGGCAGTTAGTAAGTACAGTGTTGGTGGTATATCTAGAGCAACTAATTATTCCTCAAAACTATTCCAAGCAACAACAACAACAGGCCACCATTATTATTATTATTATTATTATTATTATTATTCTATCAATCCAGTCCTGTTTTTCTGAAGCAACTAATTATTCCTCCAAACTATTTCAAGCAACAACAACAACAACAACAACAATAATAATCCACCATTACTATTATTATTTATTATTATTATTATTATTATTATTATTATTCTATCAATCCAGTCCTGTTTTTCTGAAGTAACTAATTATTCCTCCAAACTATTCCAAGCAAAAAAACAACAACAACAAATCAACAACAACAACAGCAGCAACAGACCACCATTATTATTATTATTATTATTATTATTTTTTTTGTTATTTTTTTTTTTTTTTTTTTGTTAATTGGAACTTTTTTGTGGCAGACTTTGGAGGAGTGAACAAGGTGCTCCAATGTACTAAATGTGTACTACTATTGCCTTAATTACTTAACACTGTACTGTACATTAATATATGCTATTTACACACACTGAAAGACAATTGGGGTTAGGTGGGGTAGGTAGGTGGGTAGGTAGGTGGGTGGGTAGGAAGGTGGGTTGGTTGTAGGTGGGTGGGTTGGTTGTAGGTAGGTGGGTGGGTTGGTTGTAGGTAGGTGGGTAGGTGGGTTGGTTGTAGGTGGGTGGGTTGGTTGTAGGTGGGTGGGTTGGTTGTAGGTGGGTGGGTAGGTAGGTAGGTGCATTGCTTGTAAGATGGGTTGGATGTTAAGTGGGTAGGTAGGTGGGTGGTGGGTATATACAATAGGTGGGTGGCTGGGTGGGTAGGTAGGTGGATATATACAGTGGGTAGGTAGGTGGATATATACAGTGGGTAGGCAGGTTGGTTGGTAAGTAGAAAAGTGGGTGGGTAGGTAGGTCGGTGGGTAGGTAATGATTAACACAAAGAAAGAGCTGTATGGGGAAAGACACTTAAAGGTATTAATAATAATAATAATAATAATAATAATAATAATAATAATAATAATAATAATAATAAAAATAAAAATAATAATAATAATGATAATAATAATAATAATAATAATAATACAGTACAGTAATATGAATAATAACAAAAATAATAACAAAAATAATAAAAATAAAAATAACAACATAAATAATAATAACATGAATAACAATAAAAATAATAATAATAATAATACAGTCCATTAATACTTTGTGATTAAGGACCCTGTGATCGTGTATGAAATTTGAAAGCTTTTGAATCCTCCTGACTATGCCACGAAACACGCTCCTTTCACATATATATATAGAGAGAGAGAGTATGTGTGTGTGTGTGTTTCATGGCAATAATTGAAGGACTCATTTACCTCCAATTTGCTGACTACATCACAGGGTCCCTTAAGGAGGTAATAATACACACTCCTTACAATAACAATAATAATAATAAAAATAATAATAATAATAATAACAATAATAACAATAATAATAACAATAATAATAATAATAAAATAATAATACCGGTAATAAAAATAAAAATAAAAATAATAATAATAATAATAATAATAATAATACCAGTGCAGAATAATTAACATCATAATATTTAACTTTGTGCATATAGAGGTGTTAAATATAATACAGTACTGATGAGTAACTTAAAATTAATATCATGCATTAATTTATTAAGGCACCCTGGCTGTGATGTAGTCAGAAAATTGGAGGAATATGAGTCCTTCAAATATTGCCACGAAACACACACACACACACACACATTCTTTCTCTCTCTTTCTTACATACGCGTTCTTCAAATATTGCCACGAAACACACACACACACACACACACACACACACACACACACACACACACACACACACACACACACACACACACACACACATTCTCTTTCTCACTCTCACTCTCACTCTCTCTCTCTCTCTCTCTCTCTCTCTCTCACACACACCTATATGGAAGGAGTTTGTTTCGTGGCATAGTCAGGAGGAATCAGAAGCCTCCAATTCTCATACACAATCACAGGGTCCTTAATTAACTTTTTTTACATTTTAAGCGGGTAATTATAAACTTTTGGTACATACATACATACATACATTGGAGCACATTGATTCCTCCAAAGTACTGTATGTTTGTTTCCTGGCATACTTTGGAGGAATCAAGGCACTCCAATCTAACAACAAGAGTATAATTATGACCCCATTATTTTTCACATATGTAAACCATAATTATTTTTATATAGTCTAGATATAAATTAAATATATATATTCTTTTATTCTTAATATTATTTCATCTTTTTTCCCAATATTTTGTTCTTTTTATTTATCTCAATATCTTTTTTTTCTTATTTTTCCCACTATATTTTTCCTATTATTATTATTATTATTATTATTATTATTATTATTATTATTATTATTATTTCTATTACCTTTTTTTTCCTACATCTTTTTCCACTTGTAAGTAAAGTGGACTTGGCCGAGTTTTGGCAGATGGACCCTGTGATCGTGTATGAGAATTGGAGGCTTCTGATTCCTCCCGACTATGCCACAAAACAAGCTCTTTCTATATAGGTGTGTGTGTTTCGTGGCAATATTTGAAGGACTCGTTTACCTACAATTTTCTGACTACATCACAGGGTCCTTTTAAGGGGAGATTCATTTGTGTGCTGGTGAATTGGATGGAAGGTGTGTGTGTGTGTGTGTTGATTCCTCCAAACTATGCCACAAAACAGATTCCCAGCCCCTCCTTTGTTTCCTGGCATAGTTAGGAGGAATCAGTAGCCTTCCAATTTACCAACAAGAAAATCTACCCTTTATGTAACTTTTTAATCTTACACACACACACACACACACACACACACACACACACACACACACACCTGTTCCAGTATTGAAGTCCAAAAGAGATATATTCATGTCATACACATACACACACATACATACAAACTTACAAACAACTCTACTTTATTATTATTATTAAATTTGCATAATGAAGAAACATACATACAAACTTACATACAAACAACTCTACTTTATATAAATAGATAATATGTTTACTGGTACTTACTCGCTCTCGACCTCAGCGACGGTACACTTGTACTGAGCCGTTGAGAAGAGGCAGATGTCCGCAAACTGACGAACTGACACACACACACACACACACACACGCGGGGAGGAGAGAGAAAATAGAGATGAGAAATTAATTATGTACATTGGGTAGTTGATATTATACAGAGATATTTAATTAACACAGGCCCAGTACAGTAGGCCCTCAACTTAAGATGATTAAATTTAACACATACTGTATACCCTTTTAACACAGACTCATTAAATCCCTTATATAGGACCGGATCCACAAAGGCAGTGTAACTTACGCCCGAGTATCTATTTGTTCCGGGTGTAAATTATGCCTCGGTACTCCAAGATTTACACCACTATCCACAATGTTAACTTATGCCAGAGTATGGAAGGGTATCTCTGAGAGGTAATGTGACATCACCAAGTTGGTCAGCCAATACAACAACAACATTGGCCCCTCCTTTATTTTAATTTGTTTTTTCACTGCGACCAGAGTGTACCAGGGGTCTGTGGGGCAGGAGGCCATTCTGCCCCGGGAGAACAACAACAACAACAACATTGGATACTTGTGGTGGTGAATGTCAAACTACACCTCTTTACTCATCTATTATTATTATTACAATATTATTATTATTTTTATTATTATAATGTAGAACATACATTTGACACTTGTGGTTGTGAATGTTAAACTACTGTACTGTACACCTCTTTTCCCGCTTACTTATTTAGGGAATATATGGATTAAAAACTTACAAAATTATACTTTAATGTTTATATATATAACCAAATTAAGACTTCTTATTCCATTATTAATACTCAAAGATCAAATTCAAAGAGATTAAATCCGTGTGTATGTATTTCTATCAGCTCTGGAGCAGGAGTAACTTTATGCCTTCATGTGTACCTGTGACATTAGCAATGAGGTGGAAATTGTTTTTGTGGATACCGGTGTAAATCAGACGGAGGAATATCTATGTGTATGTGTATGTGCTTTGTGAATCACGGCTATAGTCTGTATGATATTAACAGAAGACTGGGAAAACATTTAGTGGTGGTATTCAATGAGGGACTGAGTGAGTTTAAAATGAAGTGATGGTGGATACAAGTATTAATTCATTGTATATCCAGGGTTTATGGTAGATCATAGTTAACCTGAATGTCCTTGATATAACAATAACACATTTATCACACGGTCAGTAGATTATTGATAACCAGAATGTTGTTGATATTTCACTAAAAAAAATTTTTTATTATTATTATTATTATTATTATCATTATTATTAATATAATTATTACTATTATTATTATTATTATCATTATTATTATTATCATTATTATTAATATAATTATTACTATTATTATTATTATTATTATCATCATTATCATTATTATTATCATTATTATTATTATTATCATCATTATGGGTTTACATACTTACTTGAGACTTTAATTTTCTTGACGCTTTTATTGGAGTTGTTTTGTATATGGACGTTGACCGCCACCGTCTCACCGTGATAATACAGCTGTAGACAAATAAAGAACGGATATTATATTATGGTTAAGGGGAAATTCTTTGTCTAGTAAAATAATCATTGTCTAGTAAAATAATCTTTGTCTAGTAAGATAATCATTGTCTAGTACAGTATAATCATAATCTTGTATACAACATACCTCTTTGTCTAGTAAAATAATCACTTTGTCTAGTAAAATAATAATCTTATATACAATGTACAACTTTGTCTAGTAAAATAATCATTGTCTAACTAGTAAAATAATAATCTTATATAAAAATTGTAAATACCTCTTTGTCTAGTAAAATAATCTTGTATACAAGGTACCTCTTTATCTAGTAAAATAATAATCTTGTATACAACCTACCTAATTTTTGTCTAGTAAAATAATCTTTGTCTAGAAAAAAATCTCTTTGTCTAACTAGTAAAATAATGTTGTATAGAACGTACTTCTTTATCTAGTGATGCTTCTAGGTGTAGTTTATTGGGTGACATCATAAACTCTTTGCTGACTTCCACACTGGGTTGGTCTCCTTGTTTCATGGGGGCGTACATCACTTTACGGATGGCCAGGCGCACCGAGTTCCTGAAGAAGGTGCAGGCAACGCAATGATAAAATATATATAAAGGAATGAAAACATAGCTTGAAAATATATACAGTAAATAAATAAATAAAACAGGGCATGAAAAAACTAAAAACAGCAAAAAAAAAAAAATATATATATACTGGTATATATACATATACATGAAAAAATTAATTAATAAATAAAATAATAAGAAAAATTTATTACATCCACTTATGAAACAGAGAGAAAACACACACACACACACACACAGTCTCTCCCCATAACACACACATACAGTCTCTCCCTATATCGTACACACACACACACTCTCCCGAAAACACACACACACTCTCTCCCAAAAACACACACACTCTCTCCCAAAAAAACACACACACACACACACCGTTTATGTGGCTTGTCGTCCACATTATCGCCAACATAAGCTTTGAGTTCATAGTCGACACCACAAGGTTTGCCCATGTCACCCGGCGCTGGCTGTAGTGTCACCGAGGCTGGACAGTGTGGGGGCAACTCAAAGAAGAAAGGGAACGCATTCGGACCCAACTTCTTGATCAGACGCTCCTGTTAATAAAAAGGAAATTATTTTATTGTTTTTAAGAGTCATTTATTATTATTATTATTATTATTATTATATACAGTAGGAGATTGTGTTGTTGTTTTTAAGAGGTATTTATTATTATTATTATTATTATTATTATTATTATTATCATTATTATTATTATCATTATTATTATTATCATTATTATTATTATTATCATTATTATTATTATTATTATCATTATTATTATTATTATATGTCACACACAGTAAGAGATTGTGTTGTTTTTATAGGTACGAGTAATTAATTCTTAATCAGACGCTCCTGTTGATATAAAGGAGACTGTGTTATTGTTTTTAAGAAGTATTTATTATTATTATTATTATTATTATTAGTATTACATGTCACACACAGTAAGAGATTTTGTTGTTGTTTTTATAGGTATTTATTATTATTATTATTATGTGTCACAGTAAGAGATTGTGTTGTTGTTTTAAGAGGCATTTATATCGTGTATATCTATTAGTGTTTATTTATTTTGTGACCCATTATGAGTATCTATATCTATTAGTGTTTATTTAATCTGTAACCCATTATGAGTATTTATATGAGCCGTGTACAACCTCATATGGCCCTAGTCAAGATCTTTCAGTGCAGCCCGACCCTTCAAAAACAACCATTGTACACTCATATACCATAGTCTCCAGCCCACCGGAATCAAAGGCGGTTTCTAGACGACAGCCCACCCAAAGCCTCCACTGGTTCGAGATGTGTGTAGCCTGGTG